>JAPMOR010086499.1:29424-47251 GCA_026543865.1 Argiope aurantia
GCTCTAATAAATAACGAATTTTTGATTTTACATTAAGCTTCTTCTGTGGAAATTACGAATAACAATATGTTCTTGAAACACTAATATTTTAAATAAAAAGAGTTAATTTCCAATCAACTAAATCAATCACTTTAACTGACTGATTTATGAAAATTTAAATATCACTTTTCTATAAAAAAAGGATAATTTTAGATTTTCCATCAATCGTTTCAAAGAAAATACACCAATCAGCGCGCAGGTTTCTCAAGATTAATTGGACTAAGATTATGAAAATGTTGAGTTTTTCTAAATTTTTAACATTCAAAATTTCATAAATAAGTCTTAGTTGATCGTGGAAAACAGAAACATTCATTCATTTATTTAAAATTTGGCGTGTCCAGAATATTTCTTAGAATATGATACCTTACTGCATTAAATTTAGACTTCATAATTTTTGAAATATATTTATAGGTCGGAACAAAATATTATTATTGATTTCATTTCAATCCTTTTGAAAGCAAAACTAAAAACTGAATTTTATGCTGAATCTGAGAATTTTTTGTTGAATTATTGTTTGAGATATTACATAAATTATGAAAAATATTTTGTAGTTCACATAAGACTTAAATACCGAGCGATTTTGTTTGCAATACTCATATTCAATAATAATAATAATAAATAAATAACAATAAAGATGATAAATAAAATAAAACGCTTGGTTTTATTAAAAAGTATCTTTATATTAATTGCAATTTCATCATTTCCACTTTAAATTAAAGTTGAAGTTTTACCGGAAATGACAACAAATTAGCAAAATATATATAGTAAATTGAAAGAAACGATCTAAACAACAGTTTAAGTCTGGTAAGACTATCTAAATTTGAAGATTAAAAATGTTTTGTTTGAGAATCTATTAAGAGACCAGTTACTTAAAATATTTAATTGAAAATTGTAGTGAGCGGTAATACTGACGAACCGGCTGGTCGCCAAAGGCGGCTAGTTATAAATAAACACCGCATAAACTCATTATGATAAAGAAGATAAATAATTTAAATGATTTTTATAAAGTATAAAAAAATCAACCAGTAAGAAAAATTTATTATCTTTTTCCTCAAAAATTAATATAATATCATTATGTAAGTAAAAAAATAAAGGAAATTAAATAATATACTATAAAATAAAGTCTGAAGTATAAATAAGTAAAGGTAAACTGTAAGACAGATACTGATTTTAATGATTAGAGAATATTAAATATTTCTTTTTTCAAATGAACTCAGAAATAAACATCTAAATTCTAATTTTCAGATATTTCCTTTTACAGAAATAATATTGTTACAAACCTGCAATTCGGCTTCCCAGTATAATTTGTTCCATCAACAGAAAGAAAGTTTTACAGTCATCTGAATGGACGGAGTCCGTGTGGCGCGTCGGAGGTCCCAGAGCTTGGCGCTAAACTTGGCGAACACTTGGCGACTTGGCGACGAATTTGGTGACTTTGGCGCCAAAATAGATAATACCCGAAACTTCGAGAATTTTCCCGATCCGTCCAGTAGGAACCAAGATACGCCTCGAACGTTCCTGATTGGTTGAGACGCTTCTAGCCCTGCATCTTGAGACCTATAAAAGGGGCTGCAGCTGCCAGAAGGTGGAAGGCAGTAGGAATCGAGAGTCGGAGAAGTTGAAGACAGAGTGGACGGAGTCGTCGAAGTAGTAGTCGAGAGTCGTAGTCGGAAACGACGGAGTCAAGCTCGTGCTGAACGGAGCTGTGCGCTACTGTCTGCTTGTAGATTCTGGTTGTATGCTGCTGCTGTTGTATGCTACACGTCTCGGCTGAAGATAGTCGTCTCTGTGCTGTATATAGTTGTCGTCTTTGTGCTGTCATGTGTGTCTTCGTGTAAATAAACGTCGTTGTTTTTATTCTACTTCTGCCTACTGATTGAGCGTTCTCTACACCGTATAACTTCCACTATCCAAACGAACCCCGGTAAAAATTCGTAACAATATGGAAAAAATTCCCATATCACATTTTCCTAAAATTTATTTAGTAGTTGCTGTAATTTTGTATAATTCGTACATATTAAGATATACCCTTTTTTTCTATTGAACCTGATATGTAGAAAATAACAGGTGGTGTGTGAATTTGAGTTCAATCTAACTGGCCTCAAATTTTAAATATTCAGTCAGGGCTGTTGTGGCTAACGGTAAGGCGGCAGCTTGGGGGTCGAAGTGCTCTCGATTCGAAAAACGATTGAACCGAACCGCCATGTAGGCGAACCCGGCACTCTCTAAATCTGTCAGAACTAAATGACCTTTTTTCGGTATGGTACAGAAGCTTGGAGACGCAGTACCATCTCAGGTGTCATAATCGTTATCTGAATGCGATTCAAAATTACTAGGACAGTCTTTAAAATAGATTAGAGTTGTTTTTGAAAGGACTCTATTTTAATGAAATTAAATCAATTAATTTTAAATGCTAATTAGATGAATTAATTAGCCTAATTAGATGAAATTTACTGTAGATACAACATACGATACAACTGTAGATACAACATACGTTAATTTGTGCCAAAGTTTGGATCCAATAGATCAAATTAAAAAAGCATAAAATGCAGTCTCGGGTTTTATTCACTGTGTGACAAAATTGAGTGCGAAAAAGGCCATTTTATAGAATCGCAAGAGAAATTTGAGGACATAATATTCTAGATAATTACATAGAGAAATTCTAATTGGTAAATTTATACGGAATAGCAGATAAGATGACTGTAAAAGATGTATTTAGTAGGTGATATATTTAAAAGAATATTTGCCGAAAAAGATGTTGATCGGTGAATTTATATGGAATTGGAGGGTAGAATGATTGTAAATGATGAATTAATATAAGTAAAGAGATAATATTTTTCGATTTATTTTCTGCCTAAATTGAAAAAGATCGTAAAATATCTTATTGAATGGCAGCATACTGGACTTTAATTGCAAACCTTATGAGCCATGAATCTTATTTCCCCCTAGCCTTTAAGCAGCTTGGCCTAGCCGAAATTTTAAAAATGTTGTACATATTTAATTATTAATGTACAGAATATATAAAAAGTAATCTAAAAAATAAAAATATACAAATATATTCTAAATTCAATAAATAATATCAGAATTTAGATTAGACTTAATGTACCGATAATAAGAAACGCGAATGATTTTGATATAAACAGCAAACAATATTAAATAAATTATTAAAATTTAAAACTTCCAAAATTAAAATTCTAATATCAGGTCTGGAATTATATTACCAAAGAAAATATACGGCATTAAATAAGGAAAAATTTCAATTTATTTTATGATTGCTTCTAAGATTAAAAACATCAAAAAATTCCATATACATAGTATATATTATAACAGTGACCACCAAACTAAATTCTAAACAATTGGGACGATTGGTATGAGGCCCCAATTAGAATTATTCTATAAGTGTTGTGAAAAATTGTATCTTGTGCTCTTTTAAGTCCAAAAATATAATGTTAAAGATCATTAAATTAAAATTTCATATAATTTCCTGGTCTTATTAATCATATCCATTAAAATAAATAAACTAATATTTTAAGCAATTGTTCCATATCTCTGCGATAAAAACTGACTGAAGATAAGTAGTTTTAAATATTATTATATTAGATTGATCAATAATTACATTTGTGAAAATGCAATCCAATAAAGGGATAACCTTCTTTCAGGAAGTCTTCGAAACGGTAACATGCTAAGATTCATAACACAGGCGGATCTTGTTGTAGAAGAGAGAAACCTCTCTCTTTTTTTTTAAATGTTAGTAGGTCAGAAATATTTAACTAAATATGACTAATAAATCAAGCCAGGAAACTGTCACAAAATTCAGATTTTATAATTTATTTAGCAGTTCATTTATTGACTGAAAAAAACAACAACATGAATATTTTTTACGGCCTTTAAAGGAATTTTCCAAATGGATGTACTAAAGTGTAAATCCGCATTAAATTTTGAATCTAGTGCATCAAGCGCTTAACCAACCATCACTCTAAACATGTAAACGCGATATCTCAAAACCGCAACGACTTGAATAGATGTTTTTTGATAAAGAACGAAATTGATAAAATTTTTTGTGCAATTTTAGTACCATCAATTTTTGAATCAAGTGCATCTAACCAATCGATATCTCAGAAACACACCCACTTGAATATATGATATTTGATATGCAATCTTAATAAAATTGCAGTTTTATGCCAAAATTTGTTTTCAATCGGTTAAGAAAAATGCGTCTAAAGTACCTACTCGCTTGTTTCTTTTTTTCACTTTCTCATATAAATTGTATAATGAAAGTGTAGAAATCGACAAAAATTCGAACTCGAGATTTTGACGAATATCTGCGTTTTTAACTTCCCCCCAGTTCGAAAAACACATTTTTGGAAAACGTCCGTCTGTCTGTGGGTCTGTGACAAAAATAGCTCATAAACGCTTTAAGCTAAGGTTGAAATTTAGTAAACGGTCTTTACACTGAATTTTCAGATTCTATCAAATTTCGAGTAAAATCTGTTCAGAAAACATCCGTCTGTCCGGATGTTCGAATATAAGTTAACATGATAATTATAAAACGAAGAGGGCTAGATAGATAAAATTCAGTACCATATTTAATATCTATAATGTAGACACTTGGCAAATTACCATATTTAATATCTATAAGACACTTACCATATTTAATATCTAATGTAGACACTTGGCATTCAGTACCATATTTAATATCTATAATGTAGACTGAGCCAAATCGAATTATGGACTGATTGTCTGTCGGTCTGTATTTTCACATACATAGAAACGCTATAATTCAAAAACGTCACGATTTAGATATATCCAAATTGATATGGGTTTCTGTTACTACAAGTGCAGTTTTTTGTCAAATATTTGCACTAATCGGTCGAGGAAAACGTGTCTAAAACACAAACTCGATTTTCAGTCATTTTTAAAGCATGCCAGGGATTAATCGCCAAATAACTCACCAAGCATGATACCAAAATTTTAGTAAAAATATTAAATTCACAGCAAAAGTTAATATTTCATAACTATCGTACACCAGTACCATGTAAGGCGCTCTTTGGCATGTCAAATTCATTACAGAATGTACGAGAAAATTTTGGGGAGATCAATACAGCTGATTTTATTTTATTACTAATCAGAAAACGCTCAAGTGCGGGGTTCTGAAAATAAAAATATGAGTACCTACTCTTTGCATTCTGGACATTACTCATAGTTCACAATTTTTATACGGTGAGAGAGGAGGGATTACACCTTTATTAGAAAATGTGTTAGAAAGGTTTGAGCAGAAAATTTCTCTCGTTTAATTTTGAGTACTTTTTTTAGTGAATTTGATTTTTTTTTCTTTGTAATTTTATGTTTTTCTACAGGAGCACCTAGCAGGGAAGAATTGTCTGAATTGGGACTGATTTATTTCAATAATGTCATATTTAAGAGTAATTTGATTTTTTGCGAATTGTTTTCAATATTTCACATTAAATATGCTCTTATAATGCTTTTGATCATGGTATTTTCAATCAACAGATAAACAGATTGAACATACCAAGGGGAATTCGTCAACTTAGATAACGGCACGTGTAAAAAAGAAAACCCTATTAAAATGACCCATTGTTATGAATTCGAAATGCTTAATCATGGATATTTTCTCCTGATTTTTTTCCTACTTGCTTATTCAATAGATATAATGAACATATTTTTATTTTTTTAATAAATGAATAGCAAAGAATTTGCAATCGATACATTCTTTGAGATAACCTTTGCAAAACATTTCCAACCCTTTATCTTCGTGTCAAGTCGCACATGAAATGGATTTAGTTATATTTTAGTTTGTGGTTTCACTTTCGTCTTATCTTTCATGTTAAAAAATATAACTGCGCAGAATTTAATTAGAAGGTTACCTTTAAAATATATCATTCAAAGTATGTTAATCTACAGGTGCAAAATACATGAGTCAAAATACACTTCTTGAATCATCTGTAAATATTTTTAAAAATCAATGATAAATATACTTTTTACTTTTTTGTGCATGGCGAATTCATATATTTTTTTAACATATTCTAAATTTATTCAAACTATTGAAAAAGAAATGTAAAAGAGAAAACTTCTATAATTTAAATCAACTCTGAGATGCGTGTATGTACTCCACTTTGACTTAGTTTAACTAAAAATGGTTGTGTGGTGAAAAATATAATAATAATAATAATATGATATAATAATAATAATAAATATTATAATAATATCACCAGTTGGTTGAACCAACAAGATTCTAGAAAAAAGAAGAATCATGGCGATATTCTCTTTTAGGAGCTGAGATCATCAAAGTTTATTTTAAAATTCTATATCTTTTTGTAAAACAATATGAAGAGGACTTATTAGGTGTCAATTATTTTTTAAAAAGTTTATCGTGGAGCGAGATCTCTAGCTATGCATTTTGAATGCTAATATTGTTTAACATTTTGTTGCCTACTTGAGCAGAGGGTTTCTTCAAATACTATTCTTTAAGTACGCCTAGGTAGCATTTTCGTCTTTTTTTTTGTTGCCAGTTTCGTATTTTTTGTGAAATAAAATTTTCATTTTCTACCATCCAGCGTGTTGATCTGTCTTCACCCTGCATAAATCCATGGGATGATTTCAGTAAAAATGCTCATTTGAAATGAGAAGTTTTATTGAAATGAAAAAAAAATCTGAAAACAAATCAATTATAGGATGATAGGAAACAACTAATTGATCCTCATTAAAACAAATCAATGATGGGATGAATAATTCAATTAAAATATATCAAAAATTGAACTACATATTAAGCTTAGATCGACCTTATTTTTATAGATGAAAAGCATCAAGTCTATTATTCTTTTATAAAAGTAAAAAATTCTATCTGGAAAGTTTGATGCATCTCCTGTTTCTAACTTCTCTGAGTCTGAAAAGCACATTTTTTGAATGATATCTATCAGTTTATGAGGAAATTCAACTTTTTACTTTCAATAAAATCAATTGTGTCTAATGTCCTGAATGAACTTCGATAAATTTCTCTTCATTTTCGCATTTGGTGTACTTTAAACAGGGAGCTATATCTCCTCTATTTATTACGTACCAATAGTTATTCTGTGAGTAGAAATAATATTTCGTGTGTTATTAGAGATTATTCAATATTAGTTTATTAAAGACTCTGGGTTTCAAGTTTTTGTCTTGTTTTTCAGGAACTTTACTAAAAGGATGGATGAACATTTATGATGAGTGATGAATGATGGACATTTATGATGAGTTAAACGATATTAAAAACTGGAGTGCATGTTCCAATTTTGGTATGAACCCATCGTGTGTTTCCTGCATTGTATATGTAGGTAATATACCTGCATTTGTATTTAAGTATATTTATCCTAGCATGATTCCTCAATTTTTAAAAATTAATTTTTACTTCCTCGTATATGAAGTATCAAGACAGTATTATAAACATAAAAAAATTCGAACTCGAGAATTTAACGTATCTCTACGCTTTAGTTCACCCTGAATTCGAATATATGGAATTAGAATTTTTGGATTATGTTTATCTGTCTGTCTGCTGTGACAAAGATAGCTCAAAAACACTTTGAGGAAGATGGAAGAAATTTGGTATATGGTATTTAAGTCAAATTTGTAGATTTCTGTTAAATTTCAAACGAAGTGTATTCAAAGGAAGTCTGTTGGTCCAGCTGTTTGAATATAAGTTAGCACGATATCTATAAAATGGATGAGAAATAACCAGAGTCAGAATTCTGGTTCTATCTTCCCCAGTGGGATCAGTAATGGTAAAGTGGTTATATTGTTTTCATCTTTGATAATACAAATATATTTCCAATGATACCAAACGAGGAGATGCATCGGAGAAAGATTAATGCATTGATTGCTAATTGCGTCTTGCAACTGGTTACTGCACTATTACAAAGGGTATCCCAAATTAACGCAAGATTTGAATTTGCCATTATTCGTTCAGTAAAGTGTTGGCAATTCTATTAAAAACCACCATTTGACAGCTGATAGTTTAGAGTTAGTAAAAATGGATTGTTACTCTATAGAACAACGTGTTTTCACTGTTGAACAATATTTCAAAAGTAATAAAAGTATTCTGGCACAGTTCGAAAAATTGAGAACTGGCGCCTAAATCGTGTGATATAACACCAAATGATTTCTTTTTATGGGGGTTATTTGAAGTCAAAGGTCTATGCCAACAAGTCCACAAGTACGCATCTTTTGAAGGAGGAAATTCAACGCTGCATCAACAAAATTCAGCCACATTTATGCAAAATGGTCATGGAAAATTTAGACAAAAAACTGCTTAGGCGCCAGCAAAGTCGTGGAAGCTATTTGGCCTATGTTATATAAGTTGGCCTATGTTATGCTATATTATATGTTTGGCCTATTATATGTCCATGTATAACCCATTCTGTATAACCTACGATTCAATAAAGATCTAACAATTTAAAGAAAAAAAAACTGTTTTTTTTATTTAATTCAAATTTTGCGTTAACACGCTATTTTATCGTGTTCCATTTTAACTAACCCTAAAATATCAGATATCAAATGGTTTTTTTAATAGGGCTGCCAACAATTTATTGCAAAGATGGTGGCGAATTCAAATCTTGCTTCAATTTTGGACACCTTTTAGCGGTCGCGGTGATCCGATTACTGAGGCACCAAGATGCTGGAAAGAACCAAAATAACTACATGGTCATCTTAATGGAAGTATTGGATTTTGGCTGACATCAATGCCAACATCTCAGAGGAATGAAATAAGTCTACGTATAGATTTTTATTCATAATGAGTTGTTCTCTTGAATTGTTATCTTCTTTAATCATTTGAATTTGATTCAGCCCTCATGTAAAATCTAGTAGACTCACCCAGTAACAACAATAGTCCTAGTTTTTCTACAGCATTTTTAACAGAAACTTTTTTAATATTAACTATTTATTTCAAACATGAATAAGTTATCACTGGAAACAGAAAGCTTGTTTTTAGATTTAGAATTCCTTAGCTTATTTATTCAGTTTATTTCTGTTACTTTTTTTTATATAAAAAGTGCTCAGTCATATGACATTACTTGTCATTTATTTAATGAGTTTTACTATTAGTTGCGTTTGGATATTTATTTGTTAAATTGTCTGCTTCTATTATAAGAATATATTGTTATAAAATAAGGAACAGAGTATTATGTGATAATTATAACAAATACAAAAGAAGTTCCTGAAAATGTTTTGCTGAAATTGCCTAGTTAGAAAGAAAAAAAAACCAACCTCAAAAGAAATATTTTGATTTCCGCATTTCGTAACCTATCAAAAACGCTATCATTTCTATAGAAAGGATGGAATAGTACATTGAAAAGCTAAAGTAAAAGTGCAACTTTTTTTAAAGAATTGCAGATCAGGATTTTTTTTTATGTACTAAGAAGAGGCCTTTTTTACGTTGCTATCAGAGACTGCAATAGGTAGAAATGATAATTTATCTGAAAATGTTGTTTTTATCCTATAAGTGAAAATAGATTTCCGTTGCAAGCATATTAAAATATGGTCATAAAAAATAATCTCTTCTACTTTTTTTGCGCTTGTATTTGGGGTTCCATTTAAAGTTTTATGGCTGAACATTTTTCAATTTTCGAATTTGTTTATTTAGAATAAATCATTTTTGATTAAACACCTTTGATAACCAGCTGTTTCACGAGAATATTGGTCATGTTTACTTCCAATTTCATATCTTATGTATTGCTTGATGTTCATGGCTCCATCAACGAACTTGTTTTAAGCATCGAATTGCGATAGCCAGTTAAACGCTATTATTTATGTTTATTGTTATATTACCGCTAAAGTTCAGAAATCAGTTAATCTACAGATTAGTTAGCTAATCTGCACATTAATTAGGGTAATCAAAGTGCCGAAAATTGTTTCATTTCTCACATTACCTAGGTAATCTACGAATTACCTGGTTAATCTGCACATTACTTACTAGGCCTTTGTTAAAATGAAAATAAGATCTTTGCTGGAACAACAGCAACGTTTCTGACGCTTAAATTAAATGTGGTTAATTTATTTTTTGATATCTAAAGAATCAAATTAATACAATTGAACAATCAATACATAAGTTCATAGAATCAATCATCAATCAATTAAAAAGCTAAAATACGAAGAATTAAGCGGTTTAACATATATATCATTACCATTAAGGAAATGAATTTTTGATACATATGATAAAATTATGCTTATTTTTTAGTGCAATCTAAAGATTGATGACACTTTGCATTGCATATCAATTGGCTTTTGCGACAAGCACACTTATTTGCGATACATTTAGATTTGTGGTCACATTTTTTTGAAATCCTACCAAGGGATTGTTTTATTGGATTACAGTAGGGGCATATTCCTCCGTTAAAAATCTCTTTTTTAGAATACTGAATTCTGATCTTGTCTACAATTTTTTTTTGAAATACTCGTTTTAGTACAAATTGTATGAAACCCATCCTTTGCTTTATTAAGAACCATAGCTAAAATGGAACGGACAACAGTTTTTGCCCTGTCTACAGAGAGAACTAAACCTTTGAACTTTAACGATACGGAAGCCGCTAATATACACATTACCTAGTTAAAATGTGAAAAACTCGTAATTCTGCACTTCAACGGAACAAATAAGTTAATCTGCAGTTTAGCTAGGTAATCTGTATATTAACGGCTTCCAACAGTAACATGTACATAAACCTCTGTAATGTAGTCAAGTTACTTGAAGATACATTTGGATACAAATATAACTGTACACATCACCTGAATTCTGTTTACACGTTGTCTTTCTCATATAAAATAGGCAGTGGATTCAAAAATGAAAAGCTCTTAATTTTTTTTAGTATTATATGAGGGTATCAAATAGCTTACAAGATAGATTAAAACATTATATAAGAAAATTAAAAAGTGACTCCTATGATCTTTCAATCCATTGGATGTATTGCTTTATTTTTTTACAGGGATTTATAATAAATTGTCAAAAAATGATGAAATGAAATGAGAAAATAAAGTTTCTTAGCTACAGAATTACAGGATGTGAAAATGTAAACAGATCTGTCATTCTGTGAAAATATAAACGGATCTTTCATTCTGTGAAAATATAAGCAGATCTTTCATTTTGTGAAAATATAAACAGGCCTTTCATTTTGTAAAAATATAAGCAGATCTTTCATTCTGTGAAAATATAAATAGATCTTTCATTCTAAAAGAAAAACAAGATATTGAATATTCAATGAAGCAATGAAAAGGATTTGAATTTCAAGGCTATATTGAAAAATATTGTTTCAAACTACATAGTAATATTTTCAAAAAATTATTAAATTTTGGACAAAATTATAACATTATTATTAAGAAGAAAAACTTTTTTGAAATTAAAATTTTCTTAAAAAGAAGAAAAATGATTTTTGTGCAATTATATTTTTGGAAATTACCAAACTAGAATCAAGATATGTAATTCAGAGGTTCAAACGAGGTATGGTGCTAGGTTTAATTATATCGGAATATAATAATGTTATACCATATAAGTTCAGTAATTACATTATATGTGAGCCCCGTCACTTTATCTCTTTTGTATTTATAATTTTATATTATAAAATCAATTTATTTCATAAATGAAATCATCAAAATTGCAATAAGAATATAAAATTAAAAATAATACGGGAATCCACGCGGAACAGACAGGTAAGGTATCAAAAGGCACACACACACACACACACACACACACACACACACACACACACACACACAATTTTTAAAAAAAAATTCATTTTCAATTTTTTTGTAGCTTGCAAAATAAGTTTTGGATCTCGAACGTTTTTGCGATGAAAAAATAAGCGATTGCTTTTCTAAAAGTTGACGATTGCGCAATAAAATAACCACGTAATCATTCAAAACCAGTCATAACCAGATTTTCGAAAAAAAAAAAAACATTCTGACCTCTAGGTAAAGTTTTGTAGCTCGAACGAACAATTTCGAAATGAAGAGGAAAACAAAAATCGTTTTTTTTAAATATCTAACACATGCCTAATCTCATAATGACGTGCTTGTTTCAAACCGGTTTAAACTGGTTTTAGGCATGAAATAAAATTCTGACCTCGAGATGATACCACGTGACTTTAAAAAATAATAATGTTCTCACATGATAACATGAAATTTGCGATAGAAGATTTCAGTTTTTATGTATTAATAAACTTTCTTTTCGCAGAACATCCTTTGACGCTTGTTAAAATTTTTTAATTCCTCCTCGATGTTATTTTCATTCCAGAAACAGAATATTACATTTCTTCCAACGGCAGAAACTCATTCATAAGGAGTTCATGCTGATTTAAGCTTCAATCGGAGTGAAGAAATCTCATTAATCGTTTCAAATAATCACAAATGATCACAAGACTTAACAAAATTTCAAAATCACAGTGAATTAAATTTATTTCGGACAAAGAGGCTTTGTTACTTGTTGCAAATGATAGATATTTTTTTTTAAATACTCCGAACACTCCTACAATAGTAAAAGTATTTTGATTCTATTAAAGCAAATTATCTATATTAATATATTTTTAGTAAAAAAATGTTATATATGGAGTTGCTCAAGAAGGGCTGTATCACTAAAAAGTCATTGATTTTAATTCATTGATGATTTAATTCAAACAGCTATTTACACTTTTAATTTATTGAGTTCACATGCATACGGACATATTCATGAATAATGAATTTTTCCCATAATTTGTTAGCGTTGTAATAAATTATAGGTGAAATTATTACCATAATTACTAAAGACCAAATTACCAAAGACCAAATTACTATAATTACCAAAGATCAAATTACCATATTTACCAAAAATCAAATTTTGTCTTCCAGGTTACTCTGCTTGTTGAGTACTTTTTTAGAAAGGTAGATAGAATGCCTTTCCACATACATCCACTTTAATCGTCATAGTTACAAAACAATTGCATGAACATTGAATAAAATTAGCTTAACGCAAACGGTGTTTCATTTGATCACCTTCTGAAATACTGATTACAGGTTAATTTCAAAAATGGTTTTAATTGCTCCGTGAGATCTGAAACAGTGGAAATCCATTGAAATCACAAGGTCAAATTCTCGATGATTACATTTATATGTAATTCGTGCATTTCGTCTTTGAATAGATTTTCATGATTATGGGGTATGTTTTTAAAACAGACAAGGAGAATCAAAACATCTAATTTTGCATTTTTTAAAAGATTAGTTACCAACATTTTACATGCAATGAATGGAAAAGAAGAAATAAAAATGTTGTTGAAAGTTATTAGAAACAGGACTTCTTTTAAAATTCCATTATATTCTAATTTAAAATTTTTTTTTCTTGGATATTTCTTTATGTTATATATTACAGATTATAAGACATATCTTTCAAAAGACATTTCGTTCCGTGCATACGGACATATTCATGAATAATGAATTTTTCCCATAATTTGTTAGCTTTATAATAAATTATAGGTAAAATTATTACCATAATTACTAAAGACCAAATTACCATAATTACCAAAGACCAAATTACTATAATTACCAAAGACCAAATTACCATATTTACCAAAAATAAAATTTTGTCTTCCAGGTTACTCTGCTTGTTGAGTGCTTTTTTAGAAAGGTAGATAGAATGCCTTTCCACATACATGCACTTGTGATCGTCATAGTTACAAAACAATTGCATGAACATTGAACAAAATTAGCTTAACGCAAACGGTGTTTCATTTGATCACCTTCTGAAATACTGATTACAGGTTAATTTCAAAAATAGTTTTAATTGCTCCGTGAGATCTGAAACAGTGGAAATCCATTGAAATCACAAGGTCAAATTCTCGATGATTACATTTATATGTAATTCGTGCATTTCGTCTTTGAATAGATTTTCATGATTATGGGGTATGTTTTTAAAATCGACAAGGAGAATCAAAACATAATTTTGCATTTTTTAAAAAGATTAGTTATCAACATTTTACATGCAATGAATGGAAAAGCAAAAATAAAAATGTTGTTGAAAGTTATTAGAAACAGGACTTCTTTAAAAATTCCATTATATTCTAATTTTAAAATTTTTTTCTTGGATATTTCTTTATGTTATATTACAGATTATAAGACATATCTTTCAAAATTATATTACAGACTTTATTTAAATATTTACTTTTTCTTTTATGATTAAAAAAGTGTTTAGCGTTAATTTTTATAAGATATGATTTCGAATTTTTTTTTATCCCTATTCTTCAACTAGCTGCCCTAATATTTTTCTAAATTACTTACACAATTCAATAATTAATGCTATAAATTTCTTTAGTGTATATCTTTTAGTTCTAGAGTATTTTTTAGTATATCTTTTAGTAACATACGTTTTAACACTAGAATCTCTTTCTGAGTGAGTGCTTTCTCTTCCTAACTTCCTTCAATTTATTTTTGTTTAATATGTCATTTATGAATCAGCAATTAAACCACCACAATGCCACATAACAAATTTTGCAAGTGTGACACCACAGTAGTTGCTGTACATTTTAATCTACGGTTCCTCATCAAATCTTTACAATATTATATTTCCCAATTACAGTTCTGATTTATTGACAGCAAAATAAAAGGTGATCAAAATGAGTTTGGTTATATTACTTTTTAAAGAAAGAATTTGTGCTACTTTTAGAAGCTATCCTAAGTTTCAGTCATATCTCGTTTGTTACAGAGAGATGGTGTTTAAGTTTGATGTTAGGTTCAAATAAATCCTTAATGTTTGTATTAAAACTATTATCAACAAAATCAAAGAAATCAGTATTTATCTAAGTCGATTCATTACTCAAAAAGGTACAGTCAACACAAGCTGTTGTTTCATAAGTCTTAAAGAATCATCCTTCTTCTGTGGCATTTCGATTTGGAGAAGAGCAATCATTAGGAAACTAAGGAAAATACAATTTTTCTAACATCGGCATTTGAAGCATTGCGTTAATGTTTCCTAGCTTGCTGTACTTAAGTTTTTACACAATTATCTGGAAATGTTATCAAATTAGAATTATAGGAAAAATACATTTGTCAATTCTTCAAAAATATTCCATTAAAACTCCCAAGATCTTGTAGTTAATGATCTAACTGTTCTCATTTAAAAATAAAAATTTTATCACCTCTTAAAATGCTTCTTTGAAAATTTTTTGTAATTTAAAACAGAACCGTCTTCGTAAATTATAAGAGAACTGTATAACTGTCGCTTCAAATCACAGTTATACCACGAAATCTGTGGTTTGAAGCATCGGTTCTAATTTTTATTAAATCGCTGTATAATCTTAGTTTTGTCATCCTCTATGTGAAACTAGTTCGATCCATTTTATCGTTTTGTTTTATCCAAAAGATATTCTTTTTTGGCATTGCAGTACGAATCTTTTTTTGAAAGTCTTTAATTTTTCCCATTTTTCCTTTTTAACATTTATTTGATTAAGGACTTTGGTTTTCTTAATGCTCAAAAATATCAATTAAATTCCTTGCAATTTTTAATTAAGAATGAAAAGATTTTCTGAAACATATCATATTCCGTTGCAAATTAATCTAAATTCATACGACTAAAACATGCAAAAAAGCTGATATTTCTCCCTTGAGAAAAATAATAATATAATAAGGTTTAGAACATAATACATAAAGTTAGAATTGTTCTGAAATCTTTTTTTAAATAATGTTTTATCTCTTTCCAGATAATTTCGGAAACGAGCTCGGCAGATTTTCAACCTCTCTCATTTTCTCTTTCGATTTAAAACTACCGATCGAGATAATGGCATTAAAGACAACCCTACGTTTGGTGATAAAAACATTTTTTATATCAATTAAGAGTGACGGTGGCATCACCTTATCTGTACTCTCAAAATTTGAGCTCCATCTTTTTATTCCCCAGAAGTAGGTTGTAGCTCAAAGAGAATTGACAAAAATCGAGTTGATCCAAAAATTTCTCAGAAGTGGTGAGGACAAAAAGACAAAAAGAAAATGCGGTGGGTGGGGAAAGTGACGCTAGTGCTGTTACTTTTTCTAAATGTTTTTCTGCTGCTTACTGATGGTGAAAGTGTATTAAGGCCTAAGGATTTGCACGGAACGAGAAATCTCGTATCACAAGTGGACGAAGACGGTAAGTGTCTTGAATTCATTTTTCAAAGAGCATCGAAAATATGTATAATTAGGTGTGTGATATCTGTTTTTTTAAAGAATCTGAACCTTTACGACGTTGAATAATTTTTGTTTGTTTGTTTTTCCATTATACGTTAAATAATTTTCATTTTATTTTTCCATTATAAAATATACAGGAAGAAAATGCCATAATTTTGAAAATATTCGATCTTTAGAATTTGTGAGAACAGGAATCAGAGACAACATTTTAAAAATTATATTTTATCTGTTTGTGGACATGATGATCACAAATGGATATAATTAAATGGATGAAATGTGTTATTGCCGGTATTATTTGTTTGCTGGTGATATGTACTCGTATATATGTGGAGACAACATTTTTTAAATTATATTTTATCTGCTTGTGGACATGAAAATCACAAAATAGATATAATTAAACGAATGAAATTTGTTATTGCCCGTATTATTTGTTTGCTGGTGATATGTATTCGTATATATGTGGAGACTAAAACTTAAAACACTACAAAATGTGTCATATTATATTAATATGCGAGAAAACAGAAGGGCACATATCCGCCTTTTTTTTCTATTGTTGGCTAGTGCCACATGATTCATTGTAATTAGCCAAGGATTCATAATAAAGGTGAAATAAGGCAACTTATGTTGATCAAAGCAATTCAAACATCAAACCTGTGTCTTTAAATCAGAAAGAGTTAAAAGATGAGTTCGGAGTTTGTGAAACAAGGAAAGAAATCATACCGCAGGCTTCATAGAATTGAGTTCATTCTATCTTAGTTTACCTCCGACTTAATGAATCGATGCAAGGTGATACAGGCCTGAGAAATTTGAATGTGTGAAAGACCAGGCTTTTAATCTGGTTAATTTTTAGGCAGCGTTAGTGGAGTTATTAGTGATAGAATAAAATGGTCTAGAAGTGCCGATACTGAAATTTTAATGAAAATATTAATGGGCATTTTGTTGAAAATGTAAATAAATTGTTAAATTTCGGAAAATATTTGCACCTAGGTTGCTAAAGATATGGAAATCTGATTTATTGCCTACCTGGTCCTATTTTGCCTTCCTGGTAGACTTTCCTGGCATTTCATTTCCAGGTAGACAAAAAAAAAAAAAAAAAAAAAAAACTATGTTTTACCCGGAAGAAAACGAAGGTAATATCCATCTACCGTTTCAAGCATAATTGACTACTAAAGTGCAAAGCTGCCATCCCATCTCCGAATGATTCTGTTTAAAAACTCGCCCTTATAAAACCTTGATCTTTCTTCTATTCAAATTTCCATGCCCTGTTCGACCTTGCCTTGATTCACTAAGTCGCTGATAAGTAAAATAGTTGATATTTGTGTCATATTTCCACTTATTAAATCTAATTTTATGAAAAACAGGGCAAAATTTCTTTCCTTGTTTCACAATCTCTGAACTCATCTTTCTCTCACAATAACGGACTAGACTCATCTGACATGACGATACTGATATTTAAAGCTGTATTTAAATGAAGGTAGCAATTAATTTAAAACTTAAAAAACAATTAAGCATTAATATCGCAAGAATTCTTTAAAGTTTTATGTAGATTGAAATAACATAAAGTACACCATATTAACGTACTGCTTAATTAGGAAATTCTTTCGATAAAGTTATTTTAATACAT
>JAPMOR010086501.1:0-12959 GCA_026543865.1 Argiope aurantia
CTAAATATAGACCAAGAAAGAAAGTTGAAACAACCAAACAAAGCAATTAAAAAATTTTCCACTTGTGTTCAAAATGCCATCGAGTATGAAAACGAGCCCTTTATTCCCATTGAAACAAGATAACAGAATTTGTTTTATAGATTCAAGCGATCGAGTTTGTATGCTGTAAAGAAAGTAAAAATCCTGGTCAAGTTCTTAGATGATCTATCCAACTTTAAGGAAATCACAATTTTTAATTTCCCATAACTTCCTTATGATTGAAAGTAATTCTAATTAGGCGAAATATCGCCTCATCATAACGAGCAATTTTTGCACTGAAAACTTTTCTGTAACTGCAATAGTTTAAATATTAAGGACTGAAAAATGATTTTCAACCTCATGACTTCGAAAATTTTGCACCCTAAAAAATTTCATCACGTTGTTAGAAATTCTCATCAAATGCATTCTTTTTTATCCTCTTTTCGGCTGATTGCTCCATTTCCTATAATATCAGAGAAGAAAATGACAAAAGGGGTGGGGAGAATTCCTGCATTTTCTTTCAAACAGAATTGATCTTTACGTTCCAGCTTTCTGAAAAAAATTTTCAAACTGAGGAACGGAATAGCAGAAAAAAAAATTGTATTTTTAAAAATTAAACTTTTGATTCCATCTATTCTAAAGCGAAGGAAAATTACAGTATAGGGAAATAGAATAAGTAATATATTATATATTATCGTCCAGAGCCGTCTGCAAAGCTGGGCGAAGTTAAAAATATACCTACCTTTCCGTCTGCTTAATTATCAGATGAAATCTCAATTTCCGTTTCGTATACGGTTTTTTTAATGTTTAAGTTAATTGATATATCAGTAAGCAAAAGTCAGTGAACCGAGTACTGCAATTTTTATCATTTCCCGATGGTGTTACGTCAAAAGCAGAAGGGAAAAAAAATCGAATGTTTTAAATTCCCAAATTGAACAAATTAAATTCCCAACTGAATGAATTCCAATCATTGAACTAGTCAGAGCTCACTCCTAGAAAGAAATATATACAAGACAAAAAAAAATTATCGTTCATCCGAGTTACTGTTCCAAAGTTGTTGATAAAAGGAATTACCAGAGGACAATTTCACACTTAGAAATATGAACTAAATCATTTAGGAATATTACAAATTCATTATATTCTCCCTTCACGAACCAAATTGAAAGTTATTGTTAAAATTTTCTATCAGCATTTTTTTACTTGCTCATATACATAGTATAGAAAAAGTATAGCAATCGTGAAAAAATTCGAACACGAGATTCCAACACATTTCCACTTTTTAGACCTCCCTGATTTCGAAGAACACATTTTTGGAAAATGCGTGACAAAAATAGAAATGTTTTGAGTAATACGGATAAAAGTTAGTATACGTTCTTCATATCAAATTTTGAAATTACTATCTAATTTTGAATAAAATCTGTCCAGATAAAGTTGTTTGTCCGTCTCTTCGAATATTAATTAACACAATAAATACAAAAGGAAGAAAGCGAGATAGATAAAATTCAGTAAGCAAATTTAACATCGATAATGTAGACACCTATCAAATTTTGAATCAAATCCAACTACGGGTGGGTCTGTCCTTTCAGCAACATGTCAACACAATAATTCTAAAACGCAGCGATTTAAGTATATCAAATTTGGTATGAAATTTTGTGACTACAAATGCAGGTTTGTGTCAAATTTTTATTTCAATCGATACAGGAAAACGCGTCTAAAGTATAAGTACGATTTAGGGATGATACTATTACCCCATGCTAGGAATTTATCTCCAACGATTCAGTAAAATACGCAATCTCGATAAATTCAGTAAAAATCCTCAGTTGGCGCTAAAAGTTAATATTTTGTAACTACTATGCGTCAATGTCAAGGAAGTATCGTTCGCTGGCATGACAAGTTTAGAAGAAAGCACGCGAGAAAGCTTCAGGGAGACCACTCCTGCTGATTTAAATTGTGCTTTCAGAATTCGTTTTTTTTTTTTTTTTTGTGTGTGTGTGTGTTTGTGTGTGTGTGTTAATGGATGACTATTTGTTTCAATCGCAATTTCAGACATTGATTTTGATTTGAAAGTTCCTTGAATATTATGCATAGAGAAGATGTCATTACCAAGAAACAAAACTATGATTACTATACATTTACATCTGAAGTTTATTGTGAGTATTAATTTTTTTTTACTCCTAAGCATTCTACTGATGTGCATAAGATTTTCTATTACAACTTTCTTTTGTTAATTTGTGACAATCAGATCTGAAGTATTGTTAACAGAATAACAACCCGTCTAAACAGGGACATCTTCTAGTAAGCAATAATGTATGCAAAAAAAAAAAAAAAAAATGTTCTTTCAGTTCTATGCTGATTTTGGAGTTTAGAAAGATTAAACAAATGATGCAAGATTTGTCGTCCCTGCGACTTTTAAGGCATCTGCACACACACATACATTTCCTGAGATGTCACTTATCCTATGCGTTTTCTATGCTTTTCGAATGAAACCTTCATTTCAGATGACTCGTGATATCAGGGTCGTCCAGAGGGAGTCCGCTTGGACACAAAAACAAGCGACTGGACACGCTCCTCTGGGAAGCACGAGGAGGAAGTCTGGCGGGATTAGCGAGAGAAGTCCGTCGGGCAGAACCGTTCCAAAGTGTGGCTCCTGGCGTTACGTGATACTTTTTCGGAAAAGTGCCGATCGGGGATGGCCACGAAGGCGAAACTGAGCCCTCCGACTTCCTCGTTCGATTCTTTTCGGTGAGGGTTTTCTTCGTGGGAGATTCTGGTGGGTTACAAAAAAAGAGACTTTTC
Organism: Argiope aurantia; assembly: GCA_026543865.1. Classification (NCBI taxonomy): domain Eukaryota; kingdom Metazoa; phylum Arthropoda; class Arachnida; order Araneae; family Araneidae; genus Argiope; species Argiope aurantia. The sequence continues at coordinate 2,815 of JAPMOR010086501.1, forward strand.
AAATAAAACTTAACAGATCATGTTTAGATACAGTGTTGCATTTAGGCGTGTGTTGGATGACTTTATCGAGGTGAAATCCCAAACAAAACGTGAATGTTTATTCTTTCGAGAATGGAAATCGAATTGGTTGGAAAAAGATGAGACAGCTGCTTTTATTAATCAGACGATTTCTTCTTTTTCAAACTTTGTTATAAGAGGCAGCAGCGAAATTTTTTTTTCCATGCCATGATGTTAAGGAAACTGTTGATTCTCTATTACATTTGAGTCTCATTTCTCCTGGCACACAAAATCTATTTCGCACTTAATCATCCGACAAAGAGTTTTACTCCCTCCCCTTACTTATTTGGTCACCACATGACCTAGGGGTGTGTGGACTATTTGTGTGAAAATATAAGAATCGTAACTTCACAGTCGTCCAAAAGGAATAGATCACATCTATCAACAACTTGAATAGAAGGAAAAGTATTTTCGTAGTCCTTTGTTTAAAAATCCCCATTTTAAGAAGATGGCTATGATTTCTTCTAATATTCGATTTAAAGATAAAAAATTGTTAAGCTGCAGGATATAACATTACTTAACGTAATTAAGAACAGAAATTTTTTTGATTTAATTATAACAAAGACTTAAAAAGAAGGAAAAGCACTGTCGCACCCCTTAGTTTAAAAATCTCCATTTTAAGAAGATGGCTCTGATGTCTTCTAATTTTCAATTTAAAGGTAAAAAATTGTTAAACTGCAGGATGTAATATCACTTTGAGGTACAATTATATTAATATTAAGTATAATTAAATTAGGTTTATTATATTATTATTAAGTATAATTATATTAGATTAATATTAGGTATAATTACATTAATAGATTTATATTAGATATAATTAAATCAAAAACGTTTTTGATTTGATTAGATCTAATGACAATTCTTATATTTATTAGATATTTAAATAATTATAAATTTGACATTTTACTACAAAGAATTGTTTATATATTTAAGAAACAAACTGAATTTTTGCTTTCATATTAATAAACACATAGGGCTGCACTCCAAATATAATACATAGTTTTTGATATCATTCATTGATTTTTTTTCTGATGTATAACGCAGTCGATGATTTAATTTTTCTGAATCCCAATTCTTTCGTAGGTACTTAAATTTCCTTGAATTGAATGAAATATGTTGAGTCAAACATTTTAGGTACCATTTCTACAAAAATGAACTAGTGTTATTAATATTTTTCAACCAAATAATCACTCTCTGAGTTTAATCAGGTGACAACAATTTAATCATGTTACTCTGCTAATACATTTAACAGAATAAGATATATTTTTATTTTTATGCTCCTTGGACTATGCATCGTAGTGTAACAAATATAAACCGCTTAGAAGGTTTTTCATTTCAATTATGTCTTAGGTGATTTCGAATTTCAACAACGCTTCAATGTCACGTGATTAACAAACACGAAACATTAAACACTCTGGTTTTCAATTTTTACTTTCTTGTATACGTAGTATAGAGAAAGTATAGCAATCATCAAAAAATTCGGACAGATCTCTAAGTTTTAGAACTCCCTGAGTTCAAAAAACACTTTTTTTTTTTTTGTAAGCGTTTTGAGTTAAATGGTTGAAATTTGGCTTACGGTTTTTACCCGATATATGTAAACTTCTATCAAATTTTAAGCAAAATTTGTTTAGAGGGAGAAACCTGTCTCTCCGGTTGTCTGATTATATATTAACTCGATAATAACAAAATGAAGAATGCTAGATAGATAAAATTAGATGCATAGATTTAACATCTTCAGTATAGACACCTGCCATATAATTAGCCTAATACAACAAGGGGCACTACTTTACATTAGGCTCTGCCTTCAGAAACATGTACACGCAATAACTCAAAAACTTAACTACTAAAATATATCAAATTTGGTATGAGATTGTGCGACTACAAGTGCAGTTTTGTTTCAAATTTTTGTTTCAATCGGTTGAGAAATGCATGTTTAAAACTCATATTCCAATTTTTGGATACTATTAACGCATGCCAAGGATTAATCATCAAAACACTTGATTTGAATTTGTAAAGGATCAAACGATGGATTCTGTAAAAATGCTATATTTCCACCATAGCTTAATATTTCATAACTATTGTACGCCAGTGCTGTGCAAGGCGTTCTCTAGGATAAGCTTTTATTAGAGAGTATGCGGGAAAGTTTGGGGGTGACCACTCTTTCTATTTTTTATCGAGATCTTTGTTCCTTCGTTTAATATAGGCATTTTGTTATTACTTTTTTTAATTGTTACACATATTTTAACTTCACATATTTAAAATACTGCTCTTTCCTCTTATCATATTGCCATTCTTTTCTATGATTACATTATATTTATCGTCCGTTTGTGATCTCAAATATATTTAAGGCAGGAAAATAGTTTATTTTTCTAGAATAGTTACAGTTTATGTGAAATTTGCTTTTTAAATAATCAAAGAAAAGCCCTTTTGTCCCAAAAATTAATCAAAGCATGATGAGAATGGAATATCCGTTGATTAAGTTAATCTACATGAAAAAAAAAAGAGCAAGCGAGCTGATGGAAAGAAATTTTAGCCAAAAAGTGAATGTTTGACAAACATATAACAGCAGAATATTTTTTATATAAAATTGTGTTTATTTATTCATTGATGCCTAATTCTTGAAGCATCTGTATTGTTTCATTTTTGAAGAAATCCAGGAAGAAAAAAAATGTTATGAAAATTTGAATTTGAAGTTCAAAGCATTGACAACATAATAACATTGATAATAACAAAGCATGATAATTTTTTAATAAATAAAAAAAATATAATATTCTTATTTTATTTTTTTAATTTGTTCTTAATCGTATAGCAATAAGAATGAATATATTGAACATGTATTTAACGTCTTCACAACGTGCGTCAATATAAATCTAGTAACTAACTAAAACCATAAAAGTATTGTTACAAAACATACTTAAAAATATTCTCTTTTAATTTATTACAAAAATCACATGTGCTTATAATAAAATTTTGAAAAAAAATCCAAATTTGATAACCACTTACATTAATAAAATTGGTATCACTATAAAACTAACGCTTTGTATTTTAAGATGGCGTGAAAGCTATTTTTGTATGATAATATATTCTGCAATAATGCAAAAAAACCTAAAATTTCTAAAAAACCCTAATTACACTTTTTAAAAATCTTTTTCTTAATGAGTCGTTATCGCAGTTATCGATAGGGGTTATCAATTCTGCAGTCCAACCTATAGAGAGTTTGTAACTATCTTTATATCATGTAATTTAGAGAAAATTTGCCAGCAGAAGAACATTGTTTTAAGTTGAACCTTTGTATACGTTGAGCCTTTGTATAATCATGCATCGATAATTATGTTTTTGAATTCAAAGAGTTGAACTATTTTTTTAAAAAAAGGCAAGTAAAACGATTTGATACCACTAACCATATGTAATCAATCAATTGCATCTGATTTTCTTTCTAGTGATTTCGCACTCTGGTAGAAAATCTCAGTTGTCTATGAGCCACTGATTGAAACCTTAATCAATTACTGACCGAAACAGGGAAACATGTAGTTAGTTCCCTGTTAGCTCTTATCTCTCCAGTGATTGGAACTTTGTTTATGTATATGCTCAAGTGATCTATGAAATATTCATTTTGTTCGCTGAAATAAAACACGAAGTTTAAAAGAAAACAAAAGAAAACGGACTGAAATCAGTGAGTTAAGACAGAATCTGTTATTGGGTTACTGAATTTGTCATCAGATCATTGATAGTTGCGCTTTACCGACCAGGCACTGGAGACACTCATTTATTATTTGTAGACACCGCGGAAGAAGAACTGTAACCTATGATTATAATTAATCTTTTTTTTAAAAAAGCGGCAATTTACATTCCTGTACAAAGTTTCCATACTAATTGTGTTTCAATAATTGATTTTTATTTCCTAAAGTATAGGTAGAAGTTTCAAGTTGAAAAAATGCTCTAAATAATGTGAACAATTATATAACGTGTTGTGTAAATAAATAATTACAAAGTCTAAATTTTTATTTTGTTCCTGATTCTATTAAGTTCGTTGAATAAAATATATATAGAGAGAGAGGAGTAAGTTGCGTACTTCTGTAACTAAAATATGAGTTCTGCGACTGACCGAGTTCCAAAGCTTTGAGCACCCTTATTTTAGAAATACCGGAATCATCATCATTTCAAACATTGGAGCAAGGAAGACCCATTAATCAATGTAAGCAGGATTCATCCAAAAGTTGGCAGTTTCAATATATTGACATAAAATTTGGAAAAATTGAAAAAAAATTACAAAGTCTGAATTTTTATTAAGTTTATATGATTCTATTAGGATTAGGTTCATTGAATAAAATAGAGAAAGAGCAGTAAGTTGCGTACTTCTGCAACTAAAATATGAGTTCTGCGACTGACCGAGTTCCAAAGCTTTGAGTATCATTATTTTAGAGAGTTTTATAACGTTTCAAAGACTGGAGCAAGGAAGACCCATCAATCAATGTACGCAGCATCCAAAAGTTGGCCATTTCAATATGTTGGTACAAAATATTCCAGTTCAAAATTTCATATCTCGGTCAAATATAATCGCAAAATGCTATTCGAAGCATTTTTTTCAGTTGGAAGTATTTGTCTTTTCTTGCGATTTGCTATAAAGCCATAGAAGCCTTTTCCCAATTGGAAATATTTGTCTATTTCTTGCAATTTGTTATAGATCCATTGAAAGATTTTTCCAACCGGAAGTATTTGTCTATTTCTTGAGATTTGCTATAGAGCCATAGTAGCGTTTTCCAATTGGAAGCATTTGTCTATTTCTGTAGAGCCATAATTAGAATACACACCCTATGTGTATCCTTTGATGAATCTCTGCCTCATAGAGTTCCTTGGGTCTGAAAAAAAACACATTTGTTAATATATTTATTTATCTGACAAAATGATAAATTTCAAAAAACAGCAAGCTAAATAAATACAATTCGGTTTCTTTTTTGACACCAAAATTTTAAAAGTTATATAACATTCTGCCCAAAAATCTATTTAAGAGAACCACGATCAAAAGAAAGAGTTGCAGATGTGGCTGAAATTTTATAAAATCTTTTAAGCGGTCGAATTCTTTGTCAGCCGCTTTGAAAGAAAATTGATTTTGATGCGTACTTTCGACATCCCAATGACAAATTTATGTTAAATCAGTTCATTCAAATCTGGACCACTTGTACATTCCATTCAATTAATTGTGCTAACACAAACTGCATCATATTCTATTTTCTTTTCATTCTCAGTGCGATTTTTGTACAAAAATTCCATGTTCCATGATTATTGAGTAAGGAAAAGTACTACATTGAGGCACGTATACAAATATGAGGGAGTACATTCTTGTTGATGTATATGTAGATACCAAACCTTGTGGGTACAGAACAAGGTGTTTAGAATTATGAACAATGATCCCAACCAATAGAATTGTTAACATTTTTAATAATTAAATCTTAAATACTTATAATTTACATTTGCTGATTCCTACAATGCTATAGTTCTCCTTTGTTACCATTTTTTTAAGTGAAAGCATTCCAAATTGTATTAAAAAATGACTTAATTTGAAATTGTTCTTTAAAAAATGAGAGACAGAGAGAGAAAAAGGAAAGGAAAGAAAGCATTAGGACCAAGTGCTATGAACTATTTTATAATAAATACAAGAGAGCAATTCTGAATTTTAATCTCAGATGACTGGGCGTATTCATTTTATGGAACATTTTAATAAAACGAGTGGATAAGAAAGGAAATCCCATAATTTATTTTTGCTGTTTTCCTTTTTCCCAATTCGTTAATTTTATCTGACTTTCTGAAAGGAGTTTGATATTGGCGAAACATTGTTGAATGCTGAGAGCCAGATTCAAATTCAACTAGCGTAATAAAATCGTCTGAAAATCAATTAGTCTCTGCAAGTGAGTTGCTCACACAATTTCTGTGAAATAATATTGTATCTAATCGTTTGATAGCAAAAAAATCGTTTTCCATTAGTGATTTTAAAAAAATTATTTTATCAAGTGTTTGCTCTCGTATATTCATATTTAACTGCAATGCCTTATGCATTTTAAACAACAAAATAGTAGAATGTCTAGTAAAAAGGAAAAGTTAAAATGCTGTAAATAAAGAGCAATTAAAATTTTTTTTCGCTATCTGTCTGCTTACGGAATTTCAATTATTCTGTAATCGATAGTTTTTGTTTCTTCAGTTTTAGGTGAAAAAAAAAAAAGAAGAAGAAGAAGAAACAATTTAAGAAATAAATAAATGTCATTCTTTTTTCTTTAGGAGGCTTAACAATCGGAAATCATTCAATAAAAATGAGTTTTTAGTATCTAAGTTATTCTTACGATCTAAAATGTTTTGATTAATAAACTAAATTAATCCAATTTTTTTTTCTTGTTATTATTTCGGTATAAATATCTTATATCGAAATGCAGATTAAACTTCCTTTTTTTTTTCAAATCGGAAATAAATTTCTTTGAAGAATAAAGTTTCCGTTAATATTCAATTCATTCATTTCGTGTTTAATATTGCTTAAAATTAATCATTGACTTATCATGTATAGAATCTGAAACAATCTGAGAATTAAATCAAAGCTCTTTTTTTCTTTCTATTTCAGAATGTTCAAATAAATAAATAAAATAAAATAAATAAATTTTGTCTCATCTATATTTTATAACAATGGATTTTTCATAAACTTTCTCATTTCACTTGAAAACTGTCAGTAGCAATTCTTATATTTTACTTCATTTTATTTTTATTAGTATTGATATTTTTAACCCTTTAAAAGCTGTACCCTTTCGTTATTCGGGGATCGAAATATTAAATCACTCAAAGATGTTACAACGTGATACAAAAATTACATATAATCCAAGAATACTTTTATTTTATGAATTCTTAGTTGAATTAGTTGTACATCATATTCCCTAAAAGAAAGATATAATCTAATTGGATAATAGAAAATGCAAAATAGTTAAAGTATTAAGAAGATTTTAATACAAAATAAATTATCTGAGTGTCTATTTAAAATACGAAACATAATGAAAAATAAAATTTCAATTCATAAAAATTATTTTTAAATCATTATTAATAATTATAATCGTTTATTTTATTTATTAATCTTTCTTACTTTTAAAATATTAAAACAAATCTTTTCTTGCATTATTTAAAATTCTTAGTTTACCCATTCACTCATTTTTAGACTAGTTTTTTATTCTTAATTCGAATATTTAAATAGAACAAGATATTTTTATAGTCCATCAGCTTCGAATTATTCACTTTCCATGTAAAAGCTTCATATGTATTTCAATGAAAGTTCGCAATTATGTTTACCTTTTCGTATACGAAATGTAGAGCAAATATAATCGACAAAAAATTCGATTTCAAGACTTTGATGAATCATCACGTTTCAGAACTTCTAGAGTCCGAAAAACACATTTTTGAAATTATGTCTGTATGTCCGACTATCTGATTGTTTGTTTGTAAACACGATAACTCAAAAATGCTTTCAACGGTGCGGATGAAATTTGGTGTATGGACCAAAGATCAAATTTGTAGATTTTTATCAAATCTTGAACGAAATACATCTGCAGAAAATCTGTCTGGCTAGCTGTTCGAGTATGGGTGAACTCGATGAGTACAAAAAGAGCTAGAAAGATAAAATTTATACAGATTCAACATCTAAAATATAGATTCTTGTCAAATTTTGAACCAAAGCTTTCAAACGATTGACCGTCATCCCATCAGCACTTTTACATGCATGTGAGTGCAATAACACATAAAAGCAATGCCGTAAATAAATATAATTTGATATATTATCTTGTGACTACAGCTGTAGTGTCATGTCACATTTTAGTATCAATCGGTCAACAAAAGAGGTGTTCAAATATATAATTTCACGATAGATTCAGTCAAAATGCTATATTCGCGCCAAAGATTTGTATTTCGTAACTATCTTTCACTAATGTCATGTAAGGTATTCGTGATTTTACTGAGAAAGATTCAGAGAGATCACTCCTGCTGATTTAATTCTACCTGCATACTCTAATAATTACTATTTAAAGAAATGAATGATGGAGTTAAAAGAAAATTAATAAATTTTACTGTAGTTACCGAGATTATTTTAATTCCATTGAAGCAGTCAATTCTGGCAATCAGTTTTAAGCAACTATATTCTAGACAAGAAAGAAATAACTCGCTGTGGACATACAAAAATAAATAAATAAATAAGAATATCAGCAGTAGATTTTCTAACAATACAACAATTGAGAAGCGCCTGAAATAATCCACACAAACACAAATTTTATGCAAAACAGCATTTTCCAGATCTACAGACTATTTAGACAATTTCTGCCGCCATAAATTCGCCGGAATCCCCTAGACCTCCCACGGAGATGTCCAAAAAGAAGCCCCAAAACATAGAAAAAGAAACATTTCCCAGCAACCAAACAAGTTAGGGAGGACGCTTCCGTCTATCCCCGTGCATCCCCTGCCAGAAAAGGGAAAGTAATTTATTAGAAAACGTCCAGTCAAAAAATGTAAGGAAAAAAATGAGTGAAAAAACTAGCAAGTGGAATCCGTTAAACTCTTTAAATCAGTGTTAAAAGAAATAGATAATGTTCAAGAGATGTGTTCGGGTTGTTAAGCCAGTCGAGGGGGTGGTGATGGGAGGGTACTCGCTCTTTCTTTAACAAGTCAAATAGGGTGTCTTGTTAAGGAGTATATTTATCGAAAAACCAACAAGTTTAGCCAGAAATATTTTTTTTTTACCCAGATAAAAAAAAGTTAAGAAAAAAAGAAAATTTAAAGAATATAATGATGGAGTTTTGATATGCTCTTCTAAGCTTTGTACGTTAGAGAAAAAAAAAATCGAAAATTCAATGTCTTACAGCCTACGCAGGAAAACATGAATCACCAAATTATATTGGAACAGGAAATCCAAAACTATATTTCGTTCATCAAATAAAAGTCACCAATAACTTCTTTTCATTTTTGAAACTTGAAAATTAAATTCTCGAAATTATGATGTGCAGGTAGGTGATTTTATTCATCTTCTGATATTATATAAATGAAACACCGTTGCTATTACTTTCAATGGAGTTGTCATCTTCGCTCTCTATATCACAGGAGATGCACAGGACAAAATATCATAAGGATATGCAACAAATTTTATGGGAAAAAGCAAGCTTTTAGATTAAAATTTTACTGGTACTACTTACTGGTATTCGTTCCTGTATTTCGTCCAACATCGGTGAAATTCTTCTCTAATTGAAGTTAAAAACAGTTTGTTAGAGTTTGATAGCATTTGATAGCTCTATGAGTGTCAGAAATGATAAGAGATTCGCTTTCATTATCTGTAACGCCATTTAAAAGAAAAACGACAAAAATATTTTGATTAAAAATATTAAAAGCATCTAATATCAATAAATAATAAATCATTCGAAATTAAGAATGTAAGTGATCCTTATTTCGAATTTGAAACATCGTATCCTGGTTATGTTTAAAGTTTGGTTCGTCTGAGCTAGTTGTTGATTGCACTAGCCCTTGCATTCTGTAGCTAATGATCTTGACATCAAGCAATGTACAGAAAGAATGCCAATCTAGAAATAAAAGTCAGTTAAAAAATACGGATTGTTTTGAAATGTAATCATTTTTTAAAAAATCTAATAGTTATCCTAAGCCCTTTCCACATTGCGATTCATTTTATCCAATTTCCATACCATTTCTTTAGAAATCATTTTAAATCCAGAAAATATTAAGCTGCGATGAACATGAACATAAACAGAATGGTTAATGAATGACTAATGTTGTCTTACAAACATTTATATGTGTGTGTGGGAGGAGGATCGGGAGTGTTAAGCCTGGCTTGGTCAATCTCCTCTTTTCAACTGAGAGACGTCAAAAAATATTTAAAAAAATTATAATTTTTTAAAAAATCGTGCTATTTTTAAGGAGCTTAGACTTTTTAAATTACTTTTACTGAATTGTATGGAATATGTTTTGTAGAAGACGATGAGTTTCCACCGGAACAGTGTAATAGCGAAACCAAAAACCATGTAATAGCCAACGAGTAATAGCAAAGGAAGCACCCCCCCCCCCCC
>JAPMOR010086501.1:13059-27943 GCA_026543865.1 Argiope aurantia
TATATATATATATATATATATATTCATTCTTGCCGCTTCAGAAAAGAAGTGCAAGGCGCTTCAAAACAAAAATGCATGCTAAAATGAAATTGTACCTCTTTAAATTTAATGCACACCAGATTGAACTAGTTTAAGAAGTTAAAAGTAGGTGGAGAAAGAGTTTATGAACCACATCCTGACTAAGCAAGTTTGACAAGTTTTTTCGACATGAGAGATAGTGTATGTATATTCTCGATCCATTCATGTAGATTAAATACACCTGCATAACATTTTTACTTCTATGTACCAATTATGCAACAACTACTGAAAAATTATATGGTATTAGTAAAATTGTTAACTATTTGACTCTCGAATACTCAGCATGGACCATCCTGATATAGCCAATATTCATAACAGTATAATGATATTAAAAAATAAGTGCCCAAAAAATCTGTCTTCTAACTTTCTCAATACTATAATTTCATTTTCTTATACCTCCTGAAAATTATACACATATTAAACAGAATCCTCCTTTTTTCTTAACTTACAACAAAGGAAGAAAATCACGTGATTAAAGATTTAACAGAACAATGCAAACAATTACAATTTTTGACCATCAATAAAATCTGTAGAAATTTATGAAAAAAACAATTTTAATTCCAAACAAAACATATATAATAATTAATACCATTAGAAAGATAAATTTTAAAATGGCGTAAAAATTAGTTTTGTGTAATAATATTTTTGGGAGTTATAATGGGAAAACATATCACTTAATTTTTAATTCATTAAAATTTCAAAAAAAATTGACCTGAAGTGTTTATTCTCATCTTCTAAAGTATATCTGTGTCAAATTTGGTAATTCTAGATGTATTGATCTGTCCTCTAGAGCGCCATCACATTCATTCGTCTTTAGAGTTCAAAGAATGCATGCCTTGGAAGATTGTTTCGGGCAGCGGAAGACTTTTATGGATTGACGCAAATATAAAAAATGGGTATGCAATGAAAAAAATGATAATGAACTTGAAAAAAGTTGTTAAATTATTTTAATACATCAATCAGATTTTTTTTAATCACACCTTGTACATTTCGTTCAAGAGAAGATCAAAATTTCATTTCTACCATTTTCATTAAAAGCTTCCTTATTTCAAAATTTCTATTTTGAAATTTATCAAATGTGAAAAATAAATTTGAAATGTGAGCTCATGCGTCGCAAGTATCTGCCAACAAATGCTTCGGTGGCTTTGGACCAATGCACTTGACCATTTCCAATGAACTATTACTTATCATAGTTCTTTAAATAAACCATTTTAAAAGAAAAGGAGATATACTTTCTTTATTCTTAGCATTTGATTATCATTAAACAAGCTAATTTTATAAAAAGAAAATACTTTTGAAGATTTTTGTCAAATGTTATAAGGAAATAAAAAAAGTATACATGAAATGATTGTTGTGAGTATTCTATCTTCCGTATCCAGAACGACACAGTATCTGCGATTAAGCAATGTTAAGGATGACCAAAAGTTAAATATAACTATTTTTGTTTTATTATCATAACAGCAACTTAAGAAGAGGGATAAAATTGTTCAAGCATCTAGATAAGACATATTTTTATACAAGGATTCACAATATAATTATTTAATTCCCTCCTCAACAGCTGATTGGTTAAAATTAATGGTTGCGAAATATTTCGATCAGCTTTTCCATACATAATTTGTTCTAATACTTCCTCATCTAGTTCAAATTTCGATAGACATTTCACCCGAATTTTTGGAATTCTTACACCTTTTTGTTCATTTTGCTATGTACCTTCTTATCTCTTTAATATTATATCTAAAATTTAAGCTTCAATTTAAAACGGGTAGTGATTAAATTTCAAATAGGCCAATAACTAAATTTAACTACTCAACCACCACAAAATTCGATTAATACAATAATTAGTTATAGATTTTAGTTGGATTTACATATCCTGTGAAATTGTAAAAGTAAGACATTTTCCCATGAATAATATCCCGCCTTTATACGATTGCCTAATGTCGTACGAAAACTTTTTGTACCCACTGTATACCCAAATTTCATAAACATAATTTATTAACACTAATGTGAAATATTGTCGACTATTGAAAGGATTCGAAATGCTAACCATTATTATTCGCACACTACTGATACAGGAATTCAAAAGACCATTCAATATTCTGTTGGATTTGGGCACCTCGCCTTCTCTCTTTATGTCTAGTATTAGCTGGTCATGATTTATAAACTGTACATTTCAAGTATCAGCTGGTCAAATCATATCCATATCAAAAGAAACCATCAGAAGCTATGTTCTACTGAATATGCTGGAATCCAATCCTTCTTTTCCATCCTAACCCTGTTTTCACCCGATTCCCTTCAAGGCAGGTATTCATTTATATATTCAATAATTTAAATAAATTAACGCAATAAATAAGCTGCTAAATAATGTTTCGAATAATTAGAATTATGAAACTTTGATATATATTATTAATTATTGGCCACCTTTTACATTTAGGATAATATCATTCCTATTTTCAAACTACTAATATGTGATCCACACATTTAAAATTTTACTTAGTCAAATGTTAATACTGAAAAATATGAATTTAATAGAATTAGTTTACTACAAATTACCAAGCATTCCCTGAAAATCCTACTTTTGAATTAATGCCAAAAGAAAAAAAAATTATCTTTAATATTAACTCTGCTAGAAGTATGTGATTGAAAAATTTGTCGCAACAATAAAATTCGTTTCAGTTTCATCAGAACAATAAAAACATTGTTACAAATTAAGTACTGAGTTTTAAAAATTTACTAAAAATGGAAAAAAATACTGAAATAGAGCAGGCATTAATACAAAGGGTTTTTTTTTTCTCAAAGTTTTAACAAAGTATAAATATACTTTTCTTGAGGTAATATTTTCGGAACATGTAACTGATGAACAAGCATTTTCGAAAGCTGCCGTATTCATGATCAGACTCACAAATTTTATTTAATTTTTAATAAATATTTTAATTAACTTTGAAAAATCGGAAAGTTGACAGCGATCTTTCCTTTATCTTGGAGAACACGTGTGCTAAATTTCATCGAATATATATATATATATATATATATATATATATATATATATATATATATATATAAACTGTAAATTTGTGTAAAAAGGCATACACATAAGCATTCATCTTCATTCTAAAATGTTCTCTTATTTCCTGATCCAATTCCCACTTTTTTATTCAGCAGGTTCTCGCGTTCTGACCGATGGGATAAAAATCCCTAAAACTTACAATATTCTTTTAAAGATGCCTGAATTTCCCTTTCCTAAGACTACACGTGTCATAGAAATCCTCATGTAAATCTCATAGTAAAACCTTTAAAGGAATAAATTTCGATATTTTTTATTTCTACTGCTCTTGTATCGCGATGTAGACTGAAGTATTTCTTACTTCTTATTCTTTTTACTTAAATTATGCCTCCCGTTCTGAAATGAATCGAAGTTATACAATTTCAAAAGTTTCTTCCATTCGGCCAAGCAACTGATAAAACATTAAAACACACACACACACACACACACACATATATATATATAGAGAGAGAGAGAGAAAAGAAAGTATTATAGCATTATTTGCAAGTAGCATCAGTTTCAAAGTGTGTATAAGCATTTAAACACCTTGTATTTCTTTTCCTTTTATTGAATAATAAAATTCCATCATAATATTAACCAAGCCCATTTTAACAAATGCTGCCATCCCTCTTAGTTGCAGAGGGCAAAAAGAAGAACAAAACTACGAAAACCTAGGTTGCGAAAAATCATTAATATTCAGATAATAAATAGATGGAGAGGGGGGAAAAAACAGAAATAGTAGAAGTGAATATCTGAAGATCTCTCCGTGCTAGCAGATGTAAAAATGTATCCACGGTCGAAACGAAAATGAATAGAAGTGGTTTGAGCAGGTGTCACAATTGTTTACGATCGTGATGCGTTTCATAATTTGGTTCGGAAAACGTTCTTCTCTTTTCCGAGTAGTAACGGTCGAAAGAAGGGGAGCAAGGTCGGGGGGAACCATCTCCATATTATCACCTGCGCGGATCGATAAATTGATTTCGTGCTCTTTGACAGCTAAAGAAATTTGTTCTTTCTCTCTTTCAGAGCTTCGATTCCAGATGGATATGATCTGCGATTGTAGATGCCGCGCTTTGATTGATTGCATTGTTCCCCTCGCCTGCTCGATACGATGATATCATTTTTTTTATTATTATTATTTAAATCAGAAATGGGGTGATCACAATACTTTAATATCTAATCGTTATGATCTTTTGAAAAGATTTTTTTTTAATTTTTATTAAATTATTTGAATTTGGATGGGGTCTATATTGAATTAACTCGGTCTAGAATTAACTTTTACATTTAAATTTTCTTTATTGTATTTATTCTCGAACAGCAACAATTCAAAGAATAATGATAACTCTAAAAGTTCTATTATCATCTGTATTGTCTGATATGTTATTTTGTAAGTTACGATCATTTCCTGCAATGAATAATTGAAATATGGTATTCCCTGCAATTAAAAATATGCACTACAAAATCATCTCTTTACAAATACATATTTAATATTAATTTGGTATAAAGTTATTACAATAAATTGTTGCTAAATAAGTGTTCTATCACAAAATATATTGACAGTTTGTTATTTACTTTAAAATTCCATGAGTTATTAATTTGTTTAAATATTTAATTGATTATATTTAAATCTAAACACTTACTTTCTAAGTGTAACTATAAAGTTTTTTTCTTAAAAAGGATTTCGTACTTCGCCATATCTTTGTAACATAATTTTCTATTTTATTACTCTTAAAGTTAGGTGCTTTAGATTTAGGTGCTTTAGAATTCGACAATTCCCCTCCTATTTTTTTTTACAAGTCGAATAGAAAGATGAAAAAAATTAACAGTTATTTCTCATTATTTTTAAAGTTTATTGATCGGATATATTTTATAGGAGAATACTTTAATGGGATAGTATATCGGATACATTTAAATCCGATAATCATCGCTCAATGACGATTTTCATCTAATTATACCCATTTTAAAATATAAAATTTATAAGCACAATATAGCCATCAATTTAAAACTTAAAATTGGTACTAAAAATTCATGTTGATAAGGATTAATTTTATGTTCTACTTTTTCCTTTTTTTAAATAAAAATCTTAAAAATATGTATTTATATTTTGTTTTAATTCATATGACTATTTAAAAAATTCCAGATGATTTGAATTTCCAGACATATCATTTGAAGAGTTTTAAAAATGTTTATGAAGAATAAGTTATCATAAATTAAGCTTAACTAATGTCAATAATTCAATGACTCTTTATTTTGTGGCTTTATTTTAATACACTTTTGGTTTTAGCAAATATAATTGCATTGAGGTTCGATATAATTTTACAGTAATATTTTCGAATTTAGTGATATATTGGAAGAGATATTTCCCTTTATTGATGTTTTGTCTCTTTTGCTGGTTTTAATCCAAAAACTAAATATCATGATATTCTAACAGATGAGGAGTTTACCTAATCGAGTCCATTGATGTCAAAGTGCCACAGGAAATCTTTATGTAATTTATTTTAAATTACAAACTGTCTTTTGATCTAACGTAATTTCTCTTACTGATTCATATTGTAGTAATATACGCAGAAGTTAAGCATTTTTCCCCCTTAGTTTGAACAATGGAAGAAATTTAAGCCGTAAAATATTTGATAAAATAAAGAAAACTTTTTGCATTTTTCTTTTCGAACAATAAATAATATCAATTGTTGAAAATTTGGAATAAAATATATATTTTTTAAAATTTCCAAAGTTCGAAAAAAAATTTGGGAAAAATTAATTGGTATCTTGAAATAGGCAATATTTCAAATTTTAAACTGGTAAAAAAGTCAAATTTGTGCAATATTATTTTCAAGAGATATCGCAGAAAAAAAAAAAGAAAAATTTCGCTTTAATTAACTAAGAATTTCTAATTCCCATTCTTCAAAGTATATTTGTGCCATATTTGGCAATCATCAGTCAAATAATTTGTTCTACAGACCGCCAAAACACGCACACATATTTTCCTATATTAATAATAGAGATTTAGACTTCATAATGTAATGTATTAGCATAGTGGCATAAAAAATATAAATCATAAAGTGAAAAGTAATTTCTTATGAAACTAAATTATTAAGAAAATATTTTCTGAGCAAAAAACAAAAATATTTAAGATTAACATAATTGTATTAAGATTATACAAATGCTGCCATATCTGAAAATTGAGAGAAATTGCAAGAAAAAAAATTGAAAGAAATGATGAAACCGATCTGAAGACTTTCCTAGCTTTAATCTCTGCTTGAAGGTGGCCTCTGACACTCTTCAAGACAGATTAATCATTTCTTTCAATAAAAAATTGAATTCCTCCAATTTTTCTTCAGTTTTCTTCTATTTTATGCCATTTAAACATACTGTTATTATTTATTTCTAGTTTAGATTAGCATAGTTTAATTTCATGAATGCATCAATAATTTTTATGTTAGCATAATTTAATTCGTACCAATAGTATAATAATTTAAATAGAATATGGAGACTACAAAACATGAGTTCAGGGTCATGATTCTTAATTCAAAACCCTTTAAAATTAATTTATCTGATTATTTTTCGACATTTAAAAGAGTGTCTCTGCAATCTATCTGAGAGCCTTTGAGAATAGCATGAACGTCCAATCCTCATCAGCTCTACCGAGCGGAAACTGAACAAGAGATCTACTATTTATCTCGCTCTGTCGCCTGATTCCTGACTAACAGGATCCAACGATGTCGCACGGGTTGACACTCCATCAAATCTCAAAATCCGCGCAGCTTAGGGGCTTACAATCCGAAATCCGCACAATTCATTGTGGAGGGATCCTGGAACAGGAGGGGGAGAGGGTGAAGATCGAATTCGAATGGAGAGGAGTCAGAATTCGGACAATGTATGGACACGTGTTGATATGCAGGCCCGATCTGGGATGAGGGAAGAGTCGGAAAGAGATGCCTCCCGCGCGTTTTGGGCTACCGTATTTTGATAATTGATATGGTTGCAATATTGGCGCGGTAATCATCCGAGATGAGAAATTGGATAATCTGGTTACATCAGAGAGAATCTCTTTCTCTGTGGGTTACATTTTAGAAATTGCCCTTAAATGGTTGGGTTATATTAGATACTTTTGCGAATTATTCACCTAACATTATGAGATTTTTTATGCATATGTATTAAAATATAAATACGTTGAATTTCTTCAAAAACGTTTTTAAAACAAAATATATCATTTTTTAAAAAATTTATTCATTTATTACAAATGGCCAGAAGATTGGCTATGACGCCATTAGATCTCTAGCCTTCCAAATTTTTTTTTAAAAAAATAAAAGTTATATAATTTTTAAAAATTTCAAAATATTACGTGTGACTTAATTTTTTTCCTATTATTTATTCCTTATTATTTCCTTCCTTTCCTTGCTATTTTTTTCCAGTTTTGATCCAATATAAATTTATTTGGAACAAAACTGTGCATGATTTTGGTAATTCCAATTAAAGGCTAATTTTTTAGAAATATTTTTATGCACACTTATTGAACTTTCATATGAATTTTATGTTTTTCTGAACTAAAATTGCTTTTTAACTATCTAAAAAAATTCTCGAAATATAAAATGCATACCTTATTTTCTTTTAATACTTAACCAAAACATTATCATCAATTCTTTTTAATTTAAGACACCTGGAACATTTCAAAAATATTAAAATCTAATTACAATATTATTTTGAGATTATTTATTAAGTTGTACTTTCTTTTCTCTATGCCCTTGAAATATTTATTTTGTTGATCAATATAATTCATGGCACTATTTTAGTTGAATATTTTCGTGATGAAACGATAACAATAAAATCTCATGTTATCGTTCGTTTTTGCTTATTTCAGAATCCACTGTCTCCTTAAAATAAGTTAAGCGCGATTAGTTTTCTATCTTTTATATTAATTTCTACGTTTTTCTTTCTGTAATCTTTGAATTAATTGAAGTTTTTTTATATATATATAACATACGAAATTTTCTCTCGTAAAATTTTTTTATAAAATGTCCGGCGCAAAATTCCGGTGTTTTTGCTTAAATAAGAAAACATTCGCAAGTAGCAACCATTAACAATTTGTCAAAGCATCCGAAACAACTTTTCCCTCTGACAATACATCATTAACAATTAATTATATTATATTTATACAATACAATTTCATGCACTGAGAGTTTTACATTACATAAAACAATAAAATTGCGATTTTAAGATATTTTTGTTATAAATTAGGAAATCATTATTTGCAGAAACGATAGGAAGTCCATGTGAAATCTCAAAATCTTGAATTATGTTAATTTCATTATTGAAATATTTTTTTGTTATATATCTCGCATTTTTTTTACAAATTTAATTATAACGAGGTAACTTACACAACTTAAGTAATATGTGTAAGTTATATTAATTTTGATAGTTATAATATTTTTGCAAAACATAAGGAGTCCCTCATAAGAAAACAAACGCAACAAATGTGTACAATATTTTTACTCAAAATAATATATTTTTTGAAAGAACAAAACTTTTTGAAGCTGACTAAATCCTCCAAATCTAATCTTGGTTAGTAAAGAAATCTAATCTTGGTAGTGCTGAAGAAATTTAATCCGAGTGAAAAAACGCGTTTAAGATTTGGAATATTTACATTACAAAGAAAAAATATTTCTATATTCAAAACAAACACACAGATGCTATTTCGGGATTTTTTTCCCCCTATCGAAGACTTAACGATTTTTTTTTTTGAAGAGCTTTTATTTTCAGGGGCGCTTTTTTCCAATGTACCTTTTGTGCACGAGAAAGCAACAACATAATATCACTGAGTGAGAAAGAGAGAGAGAAGAAAGTTTTAATATATATTTTAAATCACTTTATTTTCAAATAATAATTCCAATTTTGAAATATTATAAGTTGTTTAGACTGTTTGAATGTGATTCGCAAAAGTCTGCGATAAAAAAAAATAAGAGAGAGAGAAACAGAGAAAAGTTATGCACCTTTTTGCATTTTAAAAATTTCATAACTCCCTATGTTGAGATCGAAACAAAAGAAGAAAGAGTGACTCAAAGCAGAATCAAAAGCTTTTTGTTAGATTAAACATGGCTAACGTTAATATTCTGATTTTACATATAATCACCACTAATTATGAAGCATAGTGTGTGTGTGTGTGGGGGGGGGTATGTATGATAAGCCATTTAATTTTGCAGCTGCAAAATTTAGCATATATAAATTTTGGAAGATGATAATGTGCACCAACCAGCAAGCATTTTTTTAACATTTTAATTAAGATTTTAATTTATAAAAAATTAAGCTAGATTTCAGCGATTGTTGTTCTTTTTGTTGATATAATTGGATATATAAAAGTGCGGATAGAAAATTAGCGAATTGTATAGTCCAACGACAAGAAAGACGTATAGACTTTCAAAATATCATGCTAAAATAGTTATAATTTGAATAATAAAATAGGTCTATCAAAATTTGAAATTTAAAATTTGAAAGTTTGTTAAAGAAATCATTAAGAATAAATTACTTGAAATATTTAATTAATAACTTTACCAGTCACCGATTCTGACATATAAACTGGTAGTCAAAGACAAAAATATATTTGAATATTAGTAACCAAATTTGAATAACAATAGCTATCCACTGTAGCTCGATTGCAAATAACAAATTGTATAGTAATTTTGTAGTTTATTTATGTATTTAACTATCAAGTATTACAGTTTTAATTGCTCTCAAAACAATAGATGCTATAGGAGTCATGACCTTGTTACTGTAAAAGGCATACAGGTCAAAGACAGAGTCAATGGCCTTAACATAATATGAGGACTTATGCAAAAAGCTTTTCTATACAGTCGGCTTATTAGATGTGCTTGTTACTTTTTTAGTACTGTTAATTAACTTGAAAAAGACCCTATCTGGATAAATGGTTTATTGAAAAATATTTTTATATCTTTGAAAATTGAAATTTACTAATAGCTCATTAATCTAATGACTACAACAATGTTGTTTAAATTTTGAAAATTTGCGTGCTGTATCTGTACTATATTCTTTCTAAAATCCTCCGCACTTTCGCGCATGCGTTAAGATGGGTTTAATTCGGCAAAATAGGAATGAGAAGATAGTTAAAAGAAGGAGATATTTATAGTGAGAAATAAAGTTAATTCCAGAAATTCTCACATCCTTTCGCGTCTCACCCCTTAGTGAGATAGAATCATCGAAAAGTAGTCTTCACAGGATACTGAAACGAATTATATCTGTTTGTATATTTCAGTCAAAGTCAATTGTTTAGCTACCTTAATTCATCTTTTCTTGGGATATTTTTGTTTGAAAATCCTGCACACCTTTTTTTTTTTCCTTAAAGTGACGCAAGCTTAGATAATTCGAATTTTAATGTATATTCATTAAAAAGAGAATGGGGGGGAGGAATTTAAATTTATTTCATAGAGTTCAAATATACACGTATTAGAAACTTCCGACAACTACCATATTATAAAAATGAATAGATAAAACAGAATGCAGATCCTGGTCTTCCCCAGTCTGCCCATCTGGATCCGAATCCGGGTGCGTGTCAGAAGTGGAAAATTCCCGGAGGTGCGAGTGCGGGTCGCGTGCACGGGACACGTGCCCCATCCCCCTTCAGCACGCGCCGCCATCTGCTGCCCCCTCACGCATCAAAGAAGGGCACTTCATTCTGCGGGCGGGGTCCTTTTCAATCCTAAAGACAACGGAAGGCGCGGGCTAGAGGATTACACGGATTGTGAACCGTGAGAACGCTACTTCAACCCAAGGGAGTGGTTTGTAACCCTGTTGTTCAGGATGTCTCAATCCCTATTACAAATTGTACATATGATCCCTGATTACGACCATGATGATGATGCTCTGTTGTAGTGAAATATTTCACAGCCATTTTGCGTTGGTCCTTCAGGCCTTGGTATGATTGATTATCCTCTTCAATTTATTTGCATTCAGTTTTTTTTTCAACGAATTTTGTGGAAGAGCAAATCATTTTTATAATTTTTTTGATAAGGAAAACAGCTGTTTATGTTCGAAAGGAGAACTTAGGTATTCTTTTAAATGACTTATATTAAACTGATTGACTCTATTTTTCTTTCTAATTAGATAGATTCCTATTGGAAGAACACCTATCGCAATATTGGAAGACTACCTTTGCAATGGTTCTCATGACAAGACTTCGGGAAAATTTCTTCAATTCTTTACCGATCATGGTCCCTGGAATCCAAAACCACCGTTCAAATTTAAATATATATAAACTTTTGAACTTTTATTCTATTTTAATCGACTACAACTATTTTAACTGGCTTGGAATATGTTGTTAGAAATGTAGAAATCTCGGACGAGTGCGTAAATGACCTATCTACTCAAAGAGGGTGGAAATGGTGGGAAGTTGAAATTTTCATTTTGCTATAACTTTCTCATTATTGAAGATCGAAAAATAAACCCAGTTAGTGCCTCGTTAAGGCGAACAACTTTTGTTAGCTCAAGTTCTCCGATAACTATAATATTTTTAAAATTAGGGGCTAAAAACTGATGTTCAAGCCCTAATTTTGGCTGTTTCTAACATCAACGATTTATGTTGCCAGATAATAACTTACATATTAAGGAATCTACTTTTGTTTTCCAGCTTGCCTTGAGGAATTTTTATTTTTAAATATGATGGTTTACTTTTTTTGATGCCGGTATCCTGGCATAGGGGTAGCGCGTCTTCCCCACATGATCTGGACGTCCTGGGTTCGAGTCCCGGTTGATTCGGGCATGGTTGTTCATCTGTTTTCTATCAGTGAGGTGTGTGAATGTGCCCCCTGTAAAAAGGGGGTGTGCAAGCGAATGTGATGCATGAAGTAGCTGAGTCGTACTCCTGGCGCTAGTTGGCGCTACTGGGAAAACAAGAGATGCTCACTTGGCTTAGATCGTTGACGTATAACTGTCTGTGGGCTTGTAAAGTGCCGTAAGTCACTATGCAACTTACTTTTTGTGCCTTGATGAAGTATCCCAGGATAATTAAATACAACGGCCAAATTGAAGTGAGAAAAAAGACTAACAGATAGACTATGAATTAGACGTAGGCCTTCCTTTATTTTCATTGTTTATTCATTTATTTGTATAATTTTAACTCACCACTCGATGATTTAAACTGCATGTTTTAATTTCTCTTAAAAAGTATAAGAAATAGGTTCATAAAATAAACCTAAAAGTATAAGAAACAGGTTCATATTCATTGCTTATTGCAATTACAAGTTATAAAATTTGAAAAAGAAAATGTATTTCCCAAAAAATAAAGTTATTAGTTTTGTTTATATCAAGTATTCCATGATATTAAACATAAAGAAAAAATCAGAATGAGAAAAATGACTACCATGAATTAGACATGGGCATTTTTTCATAATTTTCATTTAATTTATTCATCTATTTTTTATAATTTTAATTCATTACAGATGATTTAATCAACATAATTTAATTTCTCTCAATACGTTTAAGATGCATAATTTTTAACAAGTTCATATTTAGTGTTTATTGTAATTACAGTTATAAAATCTGAAAAGGGAAATTTATTTTGCAAAAAATAAAGTTATTAGTTTGGTTCATATAGTAGACTCTCAATACTCCGGCATATACCAGAGCAGAAGATTGTTGATTTAAGGAAAAAGTCTAATCAGTAGAAAAAAATTAAAAAGAACATTTTAACAGCAAAAACTATATTAATCTTACAAAATATTAATATATTAAATTATACATAATATGTACAATAAATTGCAAGCAAAATATAGTTCAAATTCCTATTATCAATGCTAAGTTCATGAAATTAGCATGCAGTAATTAATACTTCTCATGACCCTTCTAAAAACATCGAACTATTAGAATGAATCATTACATTAATGTCAACATTTTTCTATTACCAATAATTCATTTCATGTAACATATTTAAAGAAATATAAATTCTATAATACCAGCAATGACGTCACGAGGAAAACGTTTCGTGAAAATTGGCAACCGGACGATCCTATTTTGATTTGAATGCATTTTCTTGAATTAGCTTCATGCAAAAGTTTCTTAGCAGTGGATTTCCGAATTTTTAACGGCAGCCAGATGGAGAGGTTCATTCCAAAGTCAGCACCCACCTTCTAAGCGTAATGTTCTCCTTCTAATAGTCTCGTGATAATCTCATTGATGATCTGGTGATCTCAAAGTCATAAATTGGATCTTGTGCAAAAAAAAAAAAAAAAAAAAAAAGCAATATTGTCATGTAGGTTTTTTTATTGTGAAACTCAATGACACACACAAGAAGTAGAGCTAAACCAATTTATTAACTCAACCCTGAACTGAGAACACAGTGACAGACAGATCTTCTGCTTTTATACTAGCAGGGAAAGTTCCAGAATACTTTTCTGGAGACAGTAAGAAAAGTCCAGAAAACTTGTCTGGTAAACTAAAGAAAGGTCCAGAATCTGCTGGAACATGAAAAAAGGAAAACATAAAATCAAGGAATTAAATATTTACACAGATTGTGAATCGCATTGTCTTTAACGGGATTCGAACTTACAATCTCTTGATTATAAGATCAGTGATATGACCAATCGGCCATGGAGAGTCGACTGCCTTTTTTCAATACGGCAATATTAATACCCGTTGTCGATCTTTTAATAAGGTTTATTATCATCAAGATCCCTATGGCAATGAATTATTTATTGCTTTCTACTTTCTCGTATAGAAAGTATACAAAGAGATAGCATTGCAATCTTCAAAAAACTGTTTAGCTCGATATTTTGAAGAATCTCACGTTTCAAACCTACCTGAATCCTAAAAACACTTTTCTGGAATGACGGCAACCTGCAAACACGTTAATTCAAAAACGCTTTGAATAAGTTGAATGAAATTTGGTATATGGGCTAACTTCCGTAACATTTGACATATAATACCAAATTTGTAGATTTTTATCAAGTTTTGAACAAAACCATTCAGAGGAAGTCTGTATGTCCGAGAGTCCGGGTACAAATGAATATAAGAATTACAAACCAGAAAGAGTAACCCAAATGAAATTTAGTAGACAAGTTTAACACTTGAGATGCAGATTCGTATTAAAACTTGAATAAAACCCGTTAAGGAGTTGACGGTTTATCAGTAATACATACATTTCCATACATGTCAACACATAATTCAAAAGTGGAACAACTTAGGTAAAGAAAATTTAATTCTAAAGTGCAGATTTATATTAAATTATAAGCTAAATCTGGCGCAAGAAGGACCATCTGTCAGCCTGTAACTCATGCATATAAAAGCAATAACTTAAATAAATGGAATTTGTGAATTCGGGACTACATTTCTAGTGCAATGTCAGATTTTATTTTAGTTGTTCGCAAAATAAAGAACCAAAATACATATTCGATTTTCGAATACTTGTATATTAAACGCATATTAGGCCAAAAAAATCTCCAAAAAATACAAATTCGCCTGTATTGCGTAACTATTGTTCGCCAATACCATGCAAGACATACACAGCCTTACCCAATATCCGCAATTTTAAGTAAGTAGAAAAGACGTATAAGAAGAGTCCGTATTTGGAGAGACCTTTTTCGCTGAGTAAGGACAAAAATTTGTGTTTATTTTAATAGAGTATATCTTCTCTCATACTGGATCAAATTAAACGTTTTCAGGTATTTTTTGTATCCCCCCGACATTATTTTTTGTTTTTGTTTTTGTTTTGACACAGAATAAAAATAGTTATTTTTTATAATACCTAGTTAATTTTTGAATACC
>JAPMOR010086501.1:27953-48873 GCA_026543865.1 Argiope aurantia
CCTAATTTCATTCCGTTGTTTACCATGTGAATCGTCTGTGATTCATACCTACCTATAATTAGATATTCACTTCTCTACTACAATTAAGAGATAGTAATTCAAAAGTGGAATCTTAAGTAGGCATCTTAGTAAATAGGGATCTGAATCACTGGTATGATTTATGGCAACGAACGTGATTAATGGCACCACAAATCCGAACCTCGCCGGAACTATTTCATGTTGCGCGATGACACTCAAACCGAGACCTCTCAGTCCTGGAATATCCCGATGGTGAGTTCTCGACTGGCAAGCTTCGCACCATTTCTCTAAACGCTTCGATATCTCGCAGAATGTGTCACTTCAGAGGAAGGAAGCGCGCGTTTTGCCAGCGTTAGCGGTTTGATATTTTTCTGCGAGAACTTGCCAAAGGGTTGGTGACAGGTGAGTTCGAATGTCGGGCCGCCGCGGACTGCCGTTCTTCGTTCTACTGGGTGACAGCGGTGACATCTCCGATGGAGTGTCGAGTGTTATTTTGGAAGAGTGTTTTTGTTCCAGAGTATCCCCGGCTGAGCCAAACATAGATGGAAGTGAAGAGCACGTGTCAAGGGGAATGATGCAGACATTCGGAAGAGGTCCCCGTTATGGCTATATTACTCAAAATGATTGTGACATGAAGCGATCTAGAGCTTCTTCCTAAGATCTGCAAGTTATTTTAAAATTCATATTAAAATTCCAGCTAGATCTGAAATGAAAACTTTTGATGTACCATTTTAAAAATTTTAATGTACCATTTGATTAAACTACTTAACTAAATGGCACTAGTTATTCGTGATTTGTATTGTTATTTCAGTCAATATAGTTCATTCCAGGTTCCAGCTATGGCTATATTACTCAAAATGATTGTCACATGAAGCAGTACAAAGCTGCTTCCTAAGCTTTGAAAATTACCTTAAAATTCTTAAGGAAATTCCAGTTAGATTTGAAATGAAATGGAATTCAATTTTTATACATAATTTGGCCAATTTTTAATCTTTTGACCTACCATTTGATTAAACTACCTAATTAGATAGCACAAGTTATTTGAGATTTATTGTTATTTCAATCAGTGTAGATCAATCCAGGTCCCAGTTATGGCTATATAATTCAAAATGATTGTTCACATGAAACAGTTTAGAGCTGCTTCCTAATCTCTGCAAATTACTTCAAAATTCATATCAAAATTCCAGCTAAATCTCAAATAAAATGAAATTCACCCATTACCGTTTGATTAACGTACCATTTGATTAACATGTTTAATGCTAATCTAATTTCACATAGTTTGCTCGTGAAATTCTCATTATGCGCTGAACATTTGGTGAAATATTTACAATATATATATATATATATATATATATATATATATATATATATATATAAATTTATTTTTGTATATTGTATTAATTTCTTCACGTCATTTATTTCAACGATAATATTGAAGCATTTTAAAAAACGCTGAAAATTTACACGAATTCTGTGATTTCTAGTAATCTTGGTTTCGTCGATCATCGGTGACCGCCATGCTGCTACGAAGAAAGAAATGCCGGTCACTCATGGAATTCAACGTGTTAAATTTCCTAATCAGATGGCACAAGCTATTTGAGATTTAGAATGACATTCAATCCATGCAGAACTAAACAATCCCTGAAATACGAAAGCATGCCTTTGTTTCTACTTTGGTTTTGATTACAAAATTAAATTCCAAAACTAGGGCGTGATGTCTTATCGCTGCACATCGCTAAGACATCGCAAACTTTACAATACTTAAAAGCCTAGTATACTGCGATTTCGTATGATTTTATGCAGAAATTTTATAATCAACCCGTTGTAGTGTTCTTGTATAATTAAAACAACTTTGAGTCATTTAACGCTAATCAATTAAATTCGAGCTTAAAAAATTGCTTTATTTTTGGCCTTGGCATGCACTAAATTGAAATATTTTTAAATGTAGTTAATATTTATCTTTAGATCTTTGAAACACTTTAAAGGTCAATGAACCAATGAAATAGGCTAATGAAAAAACAAACAACTAATTTAGCTGGTACAAGTCCAGTACGTTTCGTCAAATAAATTTATTAGTTCTTGAAAATTATCACGAATTTGCTTTGAACTATCCAGAGAATTCTATTCATATTACAGATGCAATAGCATCTAACAATAATTTATGATGTGTGTCTTGTAAAAGACTTCATGGATTACAAAATTAAGTTGCCCGTTTTATGCCATATGTGTTATATTAAAATTAAAATGTTTGGAAATCTTTGGAAACGTGTTATAGAGGAAAACCATTCTTATTCAAGCTACCTTAGAATTATAATGTTTTAAAATCGATTCATTTATCTTTATTTTGGTTTTAAAACTTACTCTTAATTATATTACTTGCATATGAAAAAAAATTGTATTTAGAACTATTGCAATACGTGCATAAATCTAAGACAACTAAGACAATGACAAATATTATAAAATATATTTGAAGATTTTTTTTGAAATTTACTAAAATTAAAGAAAAAAATTGAAGAGGAAAAATATTTATCGCTGAAAAGTTTATTTTTTGAATTTTAAAGTATTGTAAAAATGGTTTTTGTGCCATAATTTACTCCTTTATTGAGGGAAAACGTTAAAATTTTGATTAATGTTTAATAAAAAATCTAATTGAAAATTTGAAAAGTCTCTATTTAGTGAGCATTTACTTTTTAAATTTAATAACTCTAGCTTTCAATAGTATATAGAATGTTTTAAACGATTTTATCATCATGCATGTCGCATGATACAATTGCAGCGATTATGCCGGCATTATCATTTTAATACTTTTATAAAACTTGCATTATCATGCTAATATTCTGATAAAGCGAACATTATTATGTTAATATTTTTATAAAACGATTGCTCATAGTATAACATTGTTATCATGCTAATAATGTAATAGAATAATGTGATAGAACCAGCATTATCATGTCAATATTTTTATAAAACGGACATTACCATGTTAATATTTTTATAAAACGATTGCTCATAGTATAACGTTATTATCATGTTAATAAAGTGACAGAATAATGCTATAGAATGAGCATTATCATGTAAATTATTTCATAAAAAGAAAATCATCATGTTAATACTATTATTAAATGAGTATTATCATGCTATTCTTACAAAGTTACATTATCATGATAACATTCTTATAAAATCATATTAATACCCACATAAAATCAGTATTATCGTGCTATTTTTATAAAATGAGCATCAGTACTATGGCATTAATATTTTTATAAAACAAGCATTATCATATTAATACCCACATAAAATCGGTATTATCTTGCTATTTTTATAAAATAAGCATTATCCTACTAATAATTTTATAAAATGAGCATTATTGTGCAAATATTGTTATAAATTGAAAATGTCATGTTAATATTTTTTTCAACTTAGTATAATGTCAAAGATGGAATAGTTGTTCATCACTTTTTGGGAGTCATTAGAAGTGATCAATCGTAGTCCATTTCGGCTACATTTTCTTTCACAGCGTGACATAAAAGCATAGGGAAATGGAACTATGCACAAGGCACATGATGACTGAAGGTCCAACGGTTTGATTCTCATGGGAATTTATACAAAATGACTTAGTTGTAATCACTTAGTTTTCAGCAAACCACGTTTAAAAGAAAGTAACATTTTCAGCAATTCACGTTTTTTTAAAGAGAGATTATATAGTTTTTTAACGACCTGTGAAAAAGAATTTTTAAAAAAATCAAATGTTTTCTTTACTGACGTACACTTTTTTTGACTTTATAATATTATTTTATTTGCTTATTTTATTCATATATAATATGTAATTTTCAGATTGCAGAGAAAAGTCATGGACGAAGAAAAATCAGCGATTTTTTTTAATCAAGAAGTCAGGTATAATAAAAACTTAAGACATCATCTACGTAAGTGAAAGCCATAATGTAGACTTGCAAATATTTTTAAGTTCAATTTGTTGAAAACAATAAAGAATGTTAAAAGTAGTTAAAGTGAAAGAATGGGAAAAAGAAGAAATTCTCACTACTAAATAAAACGTTGGCTCTTAATTGTTAAACAAGTTAAGCTTTTACTGGCAGTTATGCCAACTTTCTTTATCACTTCGCTTATTAAAAGTTTTATTTAAATAATTCTTTATTATTCAGTTTCTTATATTTTGGGGCATTTAAAAATTTTTATCATTTGCTGTTTCTTTTTAATGCGATTTTTTTTTTTTTTTTTTGCAAACAGAAAAAAAAGGGGAAAAAAAGAAAAATTCACAATGCTAAATAGCAGGGAAGTTATAAAGGCCGATCAAGCTGCAATGTAGCCAAGAAATAATCCAAAAGGCATTTATTCAAATCCCTGTATTTTCATTTGAATAGATAATTGAATCCAGAGAGCACATAAATACATTTTCAATTAATGAAATTTTTTAAATTTTATTAAATTTTCAATACAAACTTCCTTTACGGTCTGATTTAACTAGAAATGACGAAAATGAGAAAAGTACACTTTGCTAATTTTTATTTAATTTTTGTTAAATCGATTAGATATGTTAAAGAAAGGAATGAAATGAAATGTCCATGATTAGTAAAATTGTTTCTCGGCCAACTGGCCATGAATGTGAAACTTCTAATGTCCCATCCACTGAAACACCACAGGACCTTCATAAATTTAAAACCATTACATAGAAGAAAAAATATAAAAAATACCACAAGAAAAATTCTGAAAATGTATCCAATTCTAAATTCTGGAAGACTTCACCTCGAGAAGTCTCCCAATCTATGCCAGTCGCTAATTTTAGCTCTTCGACCATTAATTCCAAATTAGATGATAAAATGGATGAAGCCAACTCTAAGCTTGAAACCATGCCCACAGGTAAACCCAACCAAAACACTGAAATAGAATCGGATAATGCAATAGAATATAATCCTCATGAAACAATTGATGAAACACCACCTTCTCCGGAACATTCTACCGATTCCACCACAGATGATAAAACTATTTTTAGACAAAGTCTCCAAAAATGTATGGTTCAATGAGTTGACCCAAAAAATTTTTGCGGTGAACCTTCAAGCACACCTATTCATAAGAAATACTTGACAAAACATCGAATAAAAAGGTTACAATGATTTTTTCACTTGTTTTCGTAATTTATTATACCTGTCTTTTTATTATGAGAGTTGCACTTTCACCTTTTTAAATTTCATTGATATTTTGATCTTTTGACATTATTGGAAAAATTTCCTTTCTGGGATGTAATATGCATTTTTAAGAACACTGTTACTATTCATTATTTGTCTTCCATATTATCATATTTTTAATTTTAAATTGTGACTTAATTGTACTTGACCTTTTTACTATTTGTTTGGCGCAGTATAGCCATATTTGGGTTTGTGCCACTGAATCTCAAAATACCTACCTACCTACCATAATTCCGTCTAACTGTAAGGCATTAAAACTGTGTTATTTTAACTGTCATACATATATTCTTTTTCATTGTGTATATGAGCCTTTTTTTAATGGAAACCAATCCCATGATATCACAGCGTTATGTGATATCATGAAAGTACGGTTTATCTATTTCTAATTTTTGCTATACTGTAACTTCACGTTTACATCCTTCTAATAAACTGCACAGATATTAAATAGAATAATTTCTTATAGCTTTGAAGAATGGAAGAAAATTATATCATTAAATATTTTACTAAACAGGAAAAACTATTTGAATTTCAAGAAAACAGTATAATCTATTGTTGGAAATTAGGCAAAAAATATTTTTGGAAAATTGCCAAAAAAATCAAGAAAAATTTGCACCTGTAAAACTACAATCATTAAAGAAACAATTGCTTTAAATTTTGAAGCAATGTAAAACATTTTTAATTAATTAAAAACTTTTAAAAAACAGCTCTGAGGTAAATATTTAACAAATTTGGTAGCTCTAAGTCAAACGGTCTGATCTGTTGAGGGCCAATATACAGACGCACACACACACATACTTGCAACTTTTTTTTTATTAGAAGAGATAAAGATAAAAAATTTATTCTTACTATTTCAAAAATTTTAAAAATATTAATTTTAAACGAATCTGCTTTAGCAATATCATATCTGCTTTAATAACTATCAAGTTTGTAACTATGTAGTTCTTTAGTAAGATTTAGTTTATATAATTTTTCGTTTATATGTTGCTTTACGCTAATTTCTTGGAAGACATATAAGCGGCGCTTTATGCATTCGTTTTTTCATTTCCTTCGAGGTGCACATTCCCACACTCTGAGGAATATATGTGCAAAATTCTGCAACTATAGGTCAAACCGTCTGGACTATAAAACACACACACTTTCAGCTTTATTATTAGTTTAGATAGAGATAGAAATATACTAGTACTATCTCAAAAATTTAAAAATTATTACTTTTAAGTGAATCTGCATTAGTAGTATTAAATTTGTAATAATAAAAATTGCATACAAAGATTTATAGATGATATAATTTTTAGTTTGTATGTTATATTCCCATACTCTGAGGTATATATGTGCAAAATTCGGCAACTGTAGGTCAAACCATCTTGACTCTAGAACGCACATACATGAAATATATATGGGCAAAACTTGGCAACTGTAGATCAAACTGTCTGACCTGTAGAACGCATACATGTCCATCTTTATTATTAGTAGAGATCGAGATAGAAATATTCTAGTACTATCAATAAAAAATTCAGAACGATTATTTTTAAGTGAATCTGCCTTAGTAGCATTAATTTTGCAATAATGAAAATTGCTTACAAAGATTTAGTTTATGAAACTTTTAATTTATATGTTTTCTTTACGCCAATCACTTGAAAGACATGTACGGTTTTTTATATCCTTAGAGGTGCACATTCCCATGTTTTGAGAGATATATATGTATGCGCAAAATTTGGCAACTGTAGGTCAAACCGTCTGGAATACAGAACACACACACATTCAGCTTTATTATTAGTAGAGATAGAGATAAAAATACACTAGTACTATCTTTCAAAATTAAAAATTATTACTTTTAAATTAATCTGTTCGTAATATTAAATTTGTAATACTGAAAGTTGCTTATTATGATTTAGGTTATGATTATTTGACTTTTCCTTTTATGCCAGTCTCTTGAAAGGCATATAAACGGTGCTTTATGCTTTTGCTTTTTTCATTTCCTGAACGGTTTCATCCTGTGTATATACTAAATTCAAAAACTTGTCCACCAATAAAAGACGAAAACTAATGGAGGAAGAATATTAAGAAGCTTTTCATACAGGGAAAGCGCATTACAACATGAGCCAAAGAAAATGCTGTTGCACATTTGTCAACTTAAAGAAATGAATGAACAGTGAAACTTGCAGCCATAAACGTTATACGAGTGCGAGTCACAAATGTTTGAGGTCACGCAACGGGGAAAAAAAGCGTGCATTTTGTGTCTGAATGAGAAGAAGAAAAAATAAATAATAAATAAAGATACTGGACGGGATTAAAAAAAGGGGGAACGAGACGAGGAAAATTCGTTCTGTGAGAAATTTGTACAAGGACGGCGTTCATATGAAAGCAGATTAGAAAGACAAAAGATTTTTGGTGAGGGACATTTGAAAGATAAGGAAAGGTCTCAATGCTTTTTGTATATTAAAGTTGGGAGGTGAAATCATATGACAGGACATTGCTAAATAGCAGATTGCATTATGTCAGTATGCTGCTTAAATTAGAATCAATTTATAGCTGTATTTTAATTTATTGCATCGTACAACAGCGAAGAATAAATGGTAAAACAATTGGACCTGAACGGCAAGCAAAACTACTGAGTTACAAAATTACTAACAGATTTTCCAGGTGTTATCCCTTTAAATTAGAGAAAAATAAGAGCACTAAGCGAAATGTCTGTATATGTTTATGACTTTGAATGATGTTTACATTATTTATTCTCCCTATTAGAAAAGGTAATTTCTATTTCACAATGTTATTCCAACACTTTTTTACGCATTTCTGAAGGGCCTTTTTTTGTTCGAAGTACCAACAAATCTACCAAACAGACTGGCATGAACTCCCCTCATCCATATTCTTTAACCCTGGCACCAAAAGTGTGCGATATTATATGGTAGCAGTCAAATATTCCACAATATTATACAATATTTCGAATACTTTTTCAGATATTTTCGAAGGGTTTCCTTTCGTTCTACGTTCCATCAAATCTACCAAATTGACTGCCATAATTTCACTTTCATTTGTTCTATTACTCAGGCAGAATATTGTACAATACTGGGCGATATTATATGATATTAGTCCACAATATTATACAACATACTTTTACTTTTTTTACATATTTTCGAAGTTGGTTTTTTTTTTTTCCCCGAGTTCCAACAAATTTATCGAATTGACTTCATGATTCTATTCAGCCTTGTTCTATTAACCAGGTAGCATAGGCTATTGAACAATATTGTGCACAATTATATGATAATCTATATCTATACTTATAATAAAGCTCAATGTGTGTGTGTGTGTGTGTGTGTGTGTGTTGGCGCTCTACAGGCCAGACCATTTAACCTACAGCTACCAAATTTTTCACGCGTATAGTTTGGAGGCCGGGAATGTGCACCTAGTGGTTATTTTTTCGAATTTTTATCTAGAATTTTATTTATTTAAAAATTAAGCGAAATTTTTTTGACGTGTTTCTGCTATAACTTCCAAAAATATCACCGCATAAAAAAGATTTTTACATGAAGTTAAAGATCAAAAATTTATCTTTTAAATGATACTAATGTTTTAATCTTAAAATTAAATTTCTATTTTTAATGAATATTTAAATAAATATTTTAATTATGTTTTTCAATAATTTTTTTCGCAAAAAATAAAAATTGAAATTAAGCACGTTTCGCATTCATGGGAAAAAATTAGCTTTTTTCAAAGTGTTGCCATCACATTAATTAAAGCTCCAATTAAAAATAAATTAAATCTTTTTGGAAATGAAATCTGCAAAAATATAATTTTCGGCACGTGTTTGTAAGAAATGAAACAAATATGAAATAATATTTTTTCTAAAAAATAAATTCAAGAAAAATTATTTTATGATCTATGACGATATAAACAAACTTATGACATTTATTAATGGAATAAATCATATATTTTCCTTTTCAGGTTTGAATATTTTTACTTTTGTAAATATCGTCTGCGCGTGTGGTTAATTTCAGATAATCTCATTTTCCAGTCTAAATATCTGAACTTTTCTAAATATCGTCTGCTTATTAATTGCATTTTTCTCTCTTTTGTTTTTGGCAACTATTGAAATGTTATGATTACTTTTGATGTGTTTGTTCTATGTAGTACTTTTGTATGTGATGTTTTATTCGAGCGGATATTAAGGACAATGCATACACCACAAGAGAAAGCACAGATTTTATGGTGGTCATAGAGTTAATTTCCAATCAACTAAATCACTGATTTTTAAGAGTTAATTTCCAATCACTTAAACTGATTGATTTAGGAAAATTTGAATATCACTATTCAATAAAAAAAGAATACTTTTAGATTTTCCATTAATCGCTTCAAAGAAAATACTCCAATCAGCGCGCAGGTTTCTCAAGATTAATTGGCCTAAGATTATGAAAATGTTGAGTTTTTCTAAATTTTTAACATTCAAAACTTCATAAATAAGTCTTAGTTGATCGTGGAAAATAGAAACATTCATTCATTTATTTAAAATTTGGTGTGTCCAGAATATTTCACAGAATATGATACTTTACTGCATTAAATTTAGACTTCATAATTTTTGAAATATATTTATAGGCAGGAACAAAATATTATTATTGATTTTATTTCAATCCTTTTTGAAAGCAAAACAAAGAACTGAATTTTATGCTGAATCACAGAAATTTTTGTTGAATTATTGTTTGAGATATTACATAAATTATGAAATATATTTTGTAGTTAACATAAGACTTAAATACCGAGCGATTCTGTTTGCAATACTCACATTCAATAATAATAATAATTAAGTAATAACATTAAAGATGATAAATAAAATAAAACGCTTGGTTTTATTAAAAAATAATATTAATTGCAATTTCATCATTTTTATTTTAAATTAAAGTTGAAGTTTTGCAGGAAATTACAACAAATTAGCAAAATATATATAGTTAATTGAACGAAACGATCTAAAAAGTATAAATTTGGTATGACTATCAAAAGTTGAAGATTAAAAATGTTTTGCTTGAGAATCCTTTAAGAGACCAGTTACTTAAAATATTCAATTGAAAATTGTAGCGAGCGTTAATAATGGCGAACCGGCTGGTCGCCAAAGGCGGCTAGTAGTCAATATTTCATAATATTATGCAATATTGAGAATATTGTTCATATGTCATACAATATTATATAGTATTTGTGTGTTGCTAGGGTACAGAAGTATAGAACTGTTCAATTTTTTCCAGGTTGATGACGACATCGTGATTCCTGAATATACTACGAATTATAACATTTTCGAATTTGTTGTTGTAGACGATGTTGCAGTGAGCGATAAGGATGGAGTTACAAAAATAAATGCTCAAAGCATTTCTGGCAATACGAAGGAGACTAGAGTCTACAGTTTCTAGAAAATGTTATAGATAATGTGTTTCAAGCTTTATAAAAATACTAACCATAGTTCGGGTTCCACTTGCAATTATTTGTTCTATAAATATGAAGAGAAAAAAGCAAAATACATGTAATTTTACATCATACAGTTTTTAAATTCTGATGTTAATCTCATGAGATGTTTTAGAACCCTCAATCTTTATTTGAAAAGTAATTAGTAACCATTAAGAGCATTTACTCGGATAAATAAGTTAACTCTGTAAATAAGTAAGGATAAATACATTTCTGGAAATAAGGCAAAATATGTTTTTAATTGCCAAAATTCAGAAAAAAAATTGTATTACGATTAAATTGACATCATTAAAAAGAATTTTTTTTTAATTTTTAAACGACGTGAGATTTATTTTTGTGTAATAGAATATTCGGAAGTTATAACGAAAAAATGGCAAAATTCAGCTTAATTCTTAATAAATTAAAATTCTAATTCAGTCTAATTATTTCAGAAGAGCTGTTTCTATGTACACATTCCCACCATCCAAAATATATATTTGCCAAATTTGGTAGCT
The DNA here is from genome assembly GCA_026543865.1 of Argiope aurantia. NCBI lineage: Eukaryota > Metazoa > Arthropoda > Arachnida > Araneae > Araneidae > Argiope > Argiope aurantia. The sequence continues at coordinate 39,112 of JAPMOR010086501.1, forward strand.
ATGGATCAAACAGTCTGGTCTCCAGAACGCCAACATACACACATTAACCTTAGTAATAGAGATAAATTTTGAGAAGAGAAAAACCAAAACCCTTGAGACTCAGAAGATCAATTGAAAGCACTTTTATTTTTGAATCTAAGTGTTGAAAAATTATTGCTTCAAAAAGAATTATCACGTACATATATATTTATATTTATTAGATGGAAATTCAGAATTTCCATCAAGCTATTCGGAAATGCTCGTTTAATACCGTAGGATGACGATGGCAACTGCAAGAAACGTACTTGATTATTACTCTTAATATTTTTTTTTCTTATTTATTCTCTTCCGATGTTTTTACTCGTTATATCATACGTGCTGTGATTTGGTAATAAAGAATTGAAAAGAATATCAAAAATCCATGCTGTTAAATTGACGCAGATATTTACATACTGATACATCTACGTATAATCTTTATTCTCTTGCTTTCGCTGATATTTATCTGGGCAATTACTGCTCCTTTTTCACGCATGTTAAGACGAAATCGTTTTTGACAGTTGAAGGAAGTATTCTTACATTTCCATGACCTCGATGTTGTTATTTTCGAATAGTTTTTCGTTGTAGAATTTAGATGTGAAATAGACATACTTACATAATAAATTCAACTCAGTGTTAAGTGATAAATATTTCTAATCGTAATATATGAATACACTCTCATGCGGATGTTAAACATTATTGCTGGTGAATCTAGAAGGCAATCAAAAACTGCTATCTCAACAAAACAGAGATTGTAAAATGCTTTCTAATCTCTTTGTTTCTGAAGACAAACGAACATTTTTAAAAGAGAGTGGAATACCAAGTCCGGAACATTGTAACATGATAAGGCTTTAAGTTGGATTCACCTATCTTTATTTTATTTTCAAAATTTGCTCTTACTTATATAATGTGTATAACTTCTTATGTAACGTGTATAACGTATTCATAATCACTTCAATTATTCAACAATTGTTTCATAACTAATTATTCCTAATCACTTCACTTATTCATCAATTGTTTCATAATTAATTATTCATAATCAACTTGATGTCCATAATCACCTGTAATATATCTTTACTTATAATAAAGATGGATGTGTGGTGGGTGGGTGGTGTGTGTTGGCGGTCCACAGGCCATACCGTCTGGCCTACAGCTACATAATTTGGCACATTTGTACTGGAATACGCACCTCCGAGCGATTTATTTAGGATTTTGAATTAGAAATTCAATTAATTAGAATGAAGTTGAATTTTGGAGTTTTCCAGCGATAGCTTTGAAAAATATTATCGCACAAAACTGAATTTTACACCATTTCAAAATTTAGAAAATGTCTTTTTAATGATATCAATTTAATAATCGCACGACTTTTTTCTGAATTTTTTCAATTTTAAAATTTGTTTCCCAATTTCCAACAATAGATTATATTGTTGTCCTATCTTCGAAGTTCAAACCATTCATATTATTTCATTAACTATCTCGTCGCGTGATTTTTTTTTCCAATGTTGAAAGCTAAAGAAGAAGGATTTTGTTTTATATCTGTGTAGTGCAGGAGATAAATAAAAAAGCCGAAGGTACATATCGTTAAAAGTTCGAAGATAGATGGCCGAAGATTTATGTTTTTAATAATACTATGTTGTCAAGGACTTTATCTCCTTTAGAAAGGTTCATGCACACATTGAGCGCAGCATATGTAGGACAAAATAACACAACTTCAATGTCTGATAATTTGTCAGAATCATGAGGATGAAGTTTATACGATTAAAATAAAATTAAATATAACCAATAATTCTGTCAAACTAGCTGGTCATCAAAGAAGAATATATTTTCTTCATCGGTAGGAAAAGGGCTCAGTGACGCCACGTAGCTTTATACTATTTGGGAGATTTAAAAATCCATGAAAATTAAAAGATGCAGCATATAATAATTAAAATAACTAAACAGTATCTTTGAAAAAATAAGTATTTACATTTTAAATTGGCATATAAATCATTTTTGTGCAGTAATTATTTCAGAAGTAGCAATCTGATTGGTCTCCATTCATGTATGCAATAAAAAGAGCATATGAAAGAAATATTAAAATATCATTTTTTAATATCTGACAATTTGAGGGAATCATAAACATGAAGTTATATTCGACAATTTAACTGAAATTTAATATAACAAATATTGCTGGTGAGTCAGCTGGTAGCCATAGCCTACTAGATCTCCCTCACTGGTAAAAAAAAGTCTCACTAATGTTATGTAACCTTATACTTCTAATAAGGAGGAATTAAAAATCAACAATGCATTCTACAATATTTAAACAAAATTCTTTGGAAAGATAATTAATTACATTTCTAGCCGGCATACAAAATACTTTTTTTCAATGATTATTCCAAAAGTTGCCAGATGAAGCAAAGTCGAGCAAAAATGATTTTACATAACATATATTTTGATTATTTAATTAAATGAGTTAATAAATAATTAAATAAAAATAATTAAAAGCAGAAATATCACTGCTTCTTAGAAATGGACCCCAGAATGCCATGTGAATATTTCATGTCTTAAATGTTTAGTAATTTAAAGTATTTTGCTGAGTAAATCATTAAAACATAGTTTCACAAAATATTTACTTTTTAGCAACCATTAATCACGGTGAACCAGCCGGCTAAGGCGGCTAATTATACATAGTCACTGGATTAATCGCATTTACCATAACATATATACATAAAAAAATGTTTTTAACATTGTCGAAAGGCTTGTGAGTATTAATTCAGTTACTAACTTAAGAGAAAATATTGTTGTTAAGGGCACGTTTGATATTTTTAAAAATTTATGGAAATTAACGAAAAAATAGTTCAGAAATAAATTTTATAAAAGTACATAATAATATTACACAATAAATAATACATATAAATAAAGCTCAATGTGTATGTGTGTGTGTGTGTGTGTGTGTGTGTGTGTGTGTTGGCGCTCTACAGGCCAGACCATTCAACCTACAGCTACCAAATTTGGCACGTGTATACCTTAGAGGCCGGAAATGTGCACCTGGGGGTTATTTTTTCGAATTTTTAATTAGAATTTTATTTATTTAAAAATTAAACGAAATTTTGGCGTGTTTCTGCTATAACTTCCAAAAATACTACCGCACAAAAACGATTCTTACATGAAGTTAAAGATCAAAAATTTATCTTTTAAATGATACCAATGTTTTAACCTTAAAATTAAATTTCTATTTTTAACGATTTTTACATGAAGTTAAAGATCAAAAATTTATCTTTTAAATGATGCCAATGTTTTAACCTTAAAATTAAATTTCTATTTTTAATGAATTTTTAAATAGATGTTTTAACTATATTTTTCAACAATTTTTTTTGTACAAAATAAAAATAAAATTTAAGCTGCACGAGCACGTTCCGCATTCATGGGAAAAAATTAGCTTTTTTCAAAGTGTTGCCATCACATTGATTAAAGCTCCAATTAAAAATAAATTAAATCTTTTTGGAAATGAAATCTGCAAAAATATAATTTTCGGCACGTGGCTGTAGGAAGTGAAACAAATATGAAATATTATTTTTTCTAAAAAATAAATCCAAGAAAAATTATTTTATAATCTTTTACACTCTCTATATTATTAATCCAATAAATCAGTTTTATTTTAAGGCAAGTTTTGTTTAATATGAACAGGATATCCATTCAAATCAGGGCCACACAGCTAATTTGTAAACCTTTAGTAATAGACACAGATCTGCTAAAATGGTCTAAATGGAAAATGATTATATTTTATGTAACTCGATTCAATAAATGCTCTAATAAATAACGAATTTTTGATTTTACATAAAGCTTCTGCTGTGGAAATCACGATTAATAAAATGCTCTTGAAACACTAATATTTTAAATAAAAAGAGTTAATTTCCAATCAACTAAATCAATCACTTAACTGACTGATGTATGAAAATTTGAATATCACTATTCAATAAAAAAAAGAATAATTTTAGATTTTCCATCGATCGTTTCAAAGAAAATACGCCAATCAGTGCACAGGTTTCTCAAGATTATTTGGCCTAAGATTATGAAAATGTTGAGTTTTTCTAAATTTTTAACATTCAAAACTTCATAAATAAGTCTTAGTTGATCGTGGAAAATAGAAACATTCATTCATTTATTTAAAATTTGGTGTGTCCAGAATATTTCTCAGAATATACCTTACTGCATTAAATTTAGACTTCATAATTTTTGAAATATATTTATAGGCAGGAACAAAATATTATTATTGATTTCATTTCAATCCTTTTGAAAGCAAAACTAAAAACTGAATTTTATGCTGAATCTGAGAAATTTTTGTTGAATTATTCTTTGAGATATTACATAAATTATGAAAAATATTTTGTAGTTCACATAAGACTTAAGTACCGAGAGATTCTGTTTGCAATACTCATATTCAGTAATAATAATAATAAATAAATAACAATAAAGATGATAAATAAAATAAAACGTTTGGTTTCATTAAAAAATATATTTATATTAATTGCAATTTCAGCATTTCCACTTTAAATTAAAGTTGAAGCTTTACCGGAAATGACAACAAATTAGCAAAATATATATAGTAAATTGAACGAAACGATCTAAACAACAGTATAAGTTTGGGATGACTATAAAAATTTGAAGATTAAAGATGTTTTGTTTGAGAATCTATTAAGAGACGAGTTACTTAAAATATTTAATTGAAAATTGTAGCTAGCGGTAATACTGGCGAACCGGATGGTCGCCAAAGGCGGCTAGTAAATAATAAAATTTGATTTGAATTATTTGATTTGAAATTTGAAATATAGAAAGCTCATTTCTTGGATTCCATAGCTGAGTAAAAAGGTTTTTTGTGCATTAATATGCTTCAAAGTTAATAAGAAAATGTTAAAATGTTAATTAATTTTTAATTAAAAATTCAAATAAAATGTTTAAACCTTTTCGTAGTGATCACTTATTTACCAAGAAATAACCTCATGCCAAATTAGGTATCTCTAGACTGGGGAGCGTTGATATATTTATTTTGTGAATGTCGCATGAAGCATTTTAAGGTAATATGGCTGCCTATAGATGTTAACTTCTTAAAATCATGTTTGGTTTTATATCATTGATCTACGTCTAAAGCAACTACAACATCAACATATTTAAATAATATTAAATATCATGTTATCTCAACTTTGACTTTACACTCATTTCTCCACTGACAAGAGGGGAAATGAGTCAAAAATTAAAATAATAAAATAAGGATACATCATGAATCAATAATATTTTTTTCATACTAGTTGCCTTTGGCGACCAACTTTGTTCGTCCAGATTGTTTACTTTTTAAGCTGTTAAGTAATTAATAAGAAATACGTTTCCTTTTTTAAAAATTTCCATTGTGTTATTTCATACGATTGAAAAACATTAATTCAATTGAATCAGCTTTGTGCAAATTAAGTGTATATATTAAAAAATAAAAGTGGAAGTAAAAATCCTACAACTACGGAGTTAAAAGCGCGCTATTTGACATTTTAATGGACGAGTTCGAATCTCATCTTGACATTTAAAAAGTTTTAAAAGTTTGTCACATATGGTATACAAAATTGAAGTAAAAATATTATTAAAATTAAGGGGAATTTATTCAGAAGCAGATTTAATGCAATTAAATAAGTTGCTTTTTGAGTCTTAGATAATACGAAGATCATTTTTGTGAAACAATAGTTTTGTAAAATATGATGATCAATTCCTATAGGCGAATCATAGCAATTACTAATCTAACCATGGTAAAGTCTATTTCTGCACTCCTTTAAACTTTCTGTTTGAAGACTGTTTCTTGATTTTATTATATATTTTCTTCGGACATTTTGGTGACACGGCGAACCCTCTCCAAAACATTTTTAAAATATTTTACCACTCCATTAATTAGCTAAATACAAAGCATCAGTAAAAAACATTCGATGAAGCAGTCAAAGATGCTTTGTTTGCTTTTGACTGTTGCCATTCGATAATAAGAAATAAAAGTGGTTTCTGTGTCAGATATGTTAGCGATATATAGATAGAGAGAGATTAAATTTCTGTTCAGGAATCAAACTTTAGACGAACTTTTTTTTTTTTTTGTATTTTCATAAGGTACAGATACAGTTTCTAAAGTCAAGCATAAATAAATAAGCACAGAAAGTCCATAGGCATTAAAAAAAATTTCATGAAAATTAAAATATGAAATGAATAAAGATTTGCGTTGAAACCCCTTTGCTTTTTTCCCCAGAATGAAAAAAAATAGTACAAAAAATTATCTTTAATGGGCGTTGACGAGTGCGAATTAATATCGAAAAATTCGAGGGATAATTTTGAGCCATTGTACGCTGATAAGAAAGCTGTATTAGTCATTAATCTTTTCCCAATCCAAACTTCCCCACCTTAGGATCGAGGCTTCATTTTGTCAAAATGTCCTTATGTTATATCAAATTTGCCAAATGTAAAACTCCAATTAGCCAAATTTTTGTTGATGCAAAACTCTTGATAGAGAAGCTACATCCGCTCTCAAATTCATGCATGTGATCAGCTGCTAAAATGCAATTTACAAATCGAAGTTACATGACTTATGTCACAAAAGGTTCCAGCTATTTCATCAATACGTCGCATGTGAGGTAAGCATACGTCATTTTAATACAACAGCAAAGATTTGTCCTTGCCAGATTTAAAGCCATGTTCATCATACATTCTGGATATTTGATGGAATTGAATCTCATAACTTCACCAATCCAGAAAACAAAACTCAGCCACACCTATCTAAACACATAAAACCCTAACGCATGTGGCAGAGATCGCTCTTGTTTCTTATTGCTGAATGGCAAGAAACTTGAAGAAACAAGAAGAGAGGTGTATTTTCCTCATATAAATGATATCTGAACTGCAAATCCTTATTAATTTTTAAAAGATTTTTTTTTTTTTGCTATATTCTCTATAAAAGTTATAATAAGAAATCACATTTATTCGAAATTTTGTTATCATGCAATATGAATTAAATTTAGATCTAACAAAACTATGCATTTCAAAATTTGTCTATTAATTATTATTAAAATAAGCATCAAAACTTTAAAAAATTAACTTCCTTTTTAACGAACGACAGAACAAAGATATAAAACTTAACTCCAGCTATGATTCGAAATTACTTCACCGTTCCCCTCAAAATATTGATACAAATCGTCAACCCCAACAACACTTGAGCCCCATCCACCATTGGACGAATCATTGTGAAAGAGGAATTCTTCCTTAAAAAATAATAGAATAAAAAGAACGGTCGCCAAACAAAACCGAACTGAACAAGGAAGCCGCAACCACGTTGCTTTAATCTCGGGTAAATCGCCCCTGAACATCAAGTGGCGTGCTGGAGTCCTTCTTTTTGAGTTGAAGTTGGCGCACGTGTTGAAGTGCGAGTCCCCAAGTCACGTTCCCTGAGGCCAGGGACTTTCACTCTCGACGTTTGTAGAACCAAAAGCGCATGAATCGAGTCCCCGCTAATAACCGGAGTTATTTCCAGAAGGAGGAAAGAATGTGAAATTCTGATTTTGTCTGTTACAATACTTGCCTTTGAAGGTCTCTATCTATTGATTAGAGGTACTTATGAAGTAACTAGATTTTTTTCGAGGAGGGGGCTTGTTATATCTGTTATAGCACAACAAAATTAATCTTCTATGGAATAATATCTTATATATCACACCAAAATATGTTTCAAATTATATTTCATATAGTAAATTGATTTACTTTATGTACAATGCAAATGAGGATTTCTTTAGAGTTTTTGTTTTCATATATAAATGCTGTGTATTTCTAAATTATCAAGACTGCATCCCACACAAAGGAATTAATAAGCCTATCTTGCTCTCAACCATTGTTTAACTTCATTACGCGTGTGCGTATAACCCCATGTGGGTGATCACTATTATTATCTTTACTAATAATAAAGATGAATGTGCGTGTGTGCACGCGCGCTGAGCGTGCATATGTGTTGGGGTTCTACAGGTTAGACTACTCGATTTAAAGGTATCACATTTTCGACACACATACTTTAGAGGGTGAAAATATGCACTTCGGGGCTTTTTCTTAAAATTTAAATCAGAGTTTTAATTAATTGTAAAGTTTGGCATTTTACCGAGACAAATCCCGGAAAAATTACTTACCAAAATGTTTCTTATTTATCTTAAAACTAAAAAAAAAATCCTTTTTTTCTATAATTACAACTTAAATTATTAATAATCGGGCGCAAATATTATGCAAAAATTTTATTTAAGTTCTTGGTATAAAAAAAGTTCATATACAGATACGCGTGACATGTTATATGAAATTCACAGATCTTTTACTAGTCTACATTGGTGTTACATTTTTAATGTGCAGTGTGGAAAAGATACCGAGAGATTTCTCCCTTTTTTTTTCCATTTGTGATAAATTATTTCATATGTATGATAATAACGATTTTAAAAAAATCAACTGAAGCAAGGAAAGTTTGATCTAAAATTTTGACAATTACAGTAAGATTGTCATTTGGATTTTTTTTTTTTAATCATAATTACTATTTCAACAGGAAAGCTAACTTTCAGAGCACCAACACTGATTTGTTGTTATTGTACCAGTTATAAGAAGTAAAATAGTACCATTGATATATAAACATGCTGAATGAATTCTTAAATGCATTCTTTATTCTTTTCGTTAATTTTAATTTTTAAGCTAATTTCTGGAATTGTAAACTTAGCAGTCCTTATAAAAATATTCAATGCAATTTTACTCTTTTGTTGTGTTGAACTACCTTGGAATTAAAATTTAAATCACATACGTTTTTATATATATTTTTATATAAAAGAATAAACTTATGATTTTACACAATTTTACATAATTCGGTAAATTTAGAAAATATCATAAAATTTATAGTCGAAGAGAATATCATAACAACATATAAATGTAGCAGAAAATATAAATGTATCTCATTGAATTCTGATCAAAATTATTAAACTGAATGTTGGATATTTTTCAATATATCTATTTTTTTTAATTTAAAATTGCTGATATAGATAGTAAATATTTTCTGTATAGACTGTAAGCCCAAAGAAAACACGTTGACCTCATTAATGCGAGTACGCGTGACGAAATTGTGTCATTATTTATGTCAATTGATGAGACTATCAAAGAATAGTTTTAAGATGTTAAAATTCGACTCCTGTTTCGAGCCAGCTGATATTTAACAAAGACACTCCCAGAGCTCGCTCTAAAAGAGTCGCCAGGAAGAATGTGTCACAAAGACATTCCCTTAAACTGTGACACTGTGTTTACTGTTCCGACAGCGAAGTATTCCTTTCTTTCAGATGACTGGATATCAACATCAACAGGTTCAGCCAACTGAAGCTGTCAGTGTCAATCACAGCGGTGCGAAAAGGAGTTCAAATTTTCTTCTTACCCGCTTCTGTCTCGGAGTTAAAAATCGTCCAACTTTTTCTTCTTTATTTTAGTTGTTTACTTCCTTCTTTCCCGCTCTTCCTTTTTGCAACGCTAGCATCACGCCAGCTGAAATTCATGTTCTCCGTAACACGATCTATAACGTAATATAATGGCGCAAAAAAAAGAAGAGAGAAAAAGAGAATAATAATAATAATAAGCGCCAAAAAGTCGTCTGCGTTTAGATTTTCTTCCACGAAACAACTAAACAGAACAGTCTTTGTGTTGGAATCTGAAATCAAACAAATGATTTTATGATGGATAAGACCTTCTGAA
>JAPMOR010086501.1:48883-107610 GCA_026543865.1 Argiope aurantia
AAACTATAAATTCGTATAGTATTTGGTGCGAAATCTTCAACAATTGTATCTCTTTACTAAATTTTAACAGCTCAATAGTATCATTACTATCGCTTCTATCCATCACTATCGAGTGTGACGTACAATTTCTTCTATTACGTAAGTAACTCGAGCAATTTCTGTCTTTATTCGCGATTTATTTTTGAAAAGAACTGGCGGTAGGGGTTTCCCAGAAGCATTCTCACATATTTTCTAACAAAGGGGCTATACCTATAGATCTTTAAAAACTATAGATCTATAGAGTCCCCCACATGAAAATTTCGTGCTTCGTATTTATAAATCAATCAAAAGAAATCAACTATTCATTTTGGGACGACTTTCTTTCGACCAATTATATACCACATTTCTCCTATCTATCCAAAGCATTTTTTAAGTTGACCCAAATGTGTATGTGTGTGTGTGTGTGTGTGTGTGTGTGTGTGTGTGTGTGTGTGTGTGTGTGTGTGCGTGTGTGTGTGTTTTGACTGAAAGAGGACTGCGACCTGGAGATTTGTCGAAATCTCGAGTACGAATTTTATAAAGGTAACCCTAGTTTGCATTTTTCGGATGCCAGATAGTATAAAGAGCGAGCTTTCTTTTTATTTCTGAATTTTGCATTCGTAACAGATCCTTAAAAAACGGAGGGAAGGGGAAGAAAAAAGAAACATTGGCAGCTGGAAAAAAAAAAAAAAAAGATCAACTACGAATTCTCTTTATTCGGGTGGCGCAAAAGATCAACTCGAATTCGGGTGGCGCAAGTCGAGATGTTACACCAGAACTGATTGATACTGATATTGTTATGATTATTTGAAATTTCAAGAATCGAATTGAGTATGACACGAACCAAGAAATCTAAAAGTTGTTTATTAGGCTGTGTTCCAGACATACGAAGGAAAGAGCGACGCATTTTATAGCAGATGTCCCACCTGCATACTCCTTTTGATGGCCAGAACGAAATCGAAACATTCCATCCTCCCATGCTGTCATCACCCTTCAACACGCCCTGTAACCGTGCTCACCTGAAGACACGGTTCCCGCAGGATTCTGGCTCGTTACTCTTTTTACGGCATCCGGAAGTGCTGGGAGCGAGGAGCCACTTGCATAAGAGGAAGAAGGCACCCCAGGAGTCCTCGATTCATTATAAATGCAGATTTTCAGACGATCCAACAGTTTGGAATGTTTCATGAGACGATTTCACTGAGATCTGTGTATTAATTGTGCACAGAGATATTAAAAATTTATGTCTTACTTGTGTGAGATTGTACAGGAGTTTCTTTTCTCAAGCCGGAATTTTATTGCCACTATAATCACACATGGACTATTCGAATAGCTCCTTTATATCAGAAACTCAGCAGCCAGAAAGATGACATTATCAGCCTTTTCCCATAGATTTTTTAAAAAAATTTGTGTTAAATAATAATAGCTGCCATTACTGTACGCAATCATGATAAATTTTTATTGTTTTCTACGTTTATCAGTATTTATTTTAATTCGAAAAAAAATTTAAATTCAGTTATTGTTATGATCTTATTGTAACAATTCATATATATAGCAGCTCAGTTGTCAGGAAAAAGACATTATGAGATTTATCACAGTCTTTCTTAAAAAGTCTGTGTTAAGCAGTAATGGTGACCAACACTGGATGTAATCATAATAAATCGTGATCTTCTCATCTTCTAATTTATTTCACCTGCTAATTGGATGAAACATTCTGTTAGGAACATTTATTGTTATTCCAATCAATGCAATAACTTAAAGGACACTTGAGATATTAAAGCTTTACCTAGTGAATTTTTTGTTTTAAATGACACAATATTTTCACTTAATCTCAGATTTAATTAATAAAAATTTAATGATTGTAGCACATGTCAGAAAAGTCATTATAGTGCTAAAGATTAATCATGGTCGTTATTCAGTTAGCTTAATTTAATTATAAAAACTGGTCGCTGTTCGTTTCAGGATTCCAAGACTAGTACTTTTCGACGAATGTACTTCGCTAAGAGATGTTAGACAGAAAGATGAGCAGTTATTACATCTCCTAATTCCACGAATAAACTGGATTCACTTTATTGCGAAATGCAAACATTTGCTCCTTCATTTCGAACCAAATTCAACAAGGAATTGATCGCCTACAGGTCTTTACTTACAGAAACATGTAAACTCGACACACAAAATAGCAATTACTTAATTATATCAGATCTGAATGGGATTTTGTGACTACAAGGGCAGTTTTATATCAATTTTTTGTTTCAATCAGTTGAGAAAACAAGAAAACGAATTCGGTTTTTGGATACTATAAATGTATGTTAAGGATTAATCGTCAAAAAACTCGCCAAGGATTCGCCAATTGTCAAAAAACTCGCCACCACGACAGATTCATTCAAAATGCTAAATTCTCTCCAAAAGTTAATATTTCGTAACTATTGTACACCATTGTCATGTAAGGCATTCTCACGGATGACAATTTTATGAGAGAGTATGCGGGAGACACTCCCGCTGGTTTGAAGAAATAAACGCCCCTGGCGAATACACAAATGCGCGGTGGGTGTTTAAATCCCAGAATAAAAGGCAGCTGCTTATAGGACTTTATTATATTCGGTGATAACACATTAATAGGAGATCGGCAACCAGGAAGAATGTATCATAAACTTTATCCATATCTTAACCAAAAAATATCTTATTAAGAAATAAAAGTGACCAATATTGTACACAATCATAATAATTAACGTATAATAATTTAATAAATGTATTATAATAATTTAATAAACGTATTCTCTTTTCTATGGATTAGCATTTCTAAGACAGAGTTTCATTTTTTATTTCGATTTGTTTACAGGATTCTTACAGCACGATTATGATACGATATAACACTTCTGTATCATGAGTTTATTATAATTACTCGTGTTTCTTTTTTTTTTATTATTTGTGTAATTTTTTAGACTTTTGAAACTAAAAAAAAAAAGACATTCGGTATCAGATAATAACCATGATAACAAAGGATGAATGTAATTGTTTAATTAAATGAATACTCTAATTGGCAATCAAGGCATTGACCTACAGAGAATGTATACCTTTACGATTTGCATCCCATTTCCTCAGGAATCATTATAATTGTACTTGCAAAGCCAAGAATCGGAGCATTTTCTGATATTCAACCTTAATGTGTGCCAAAGATAGGAATATATGGCATCCTCTCTGGAACGGAAACGGTCTCTCTGCTCTTACGCCGATCATTATCGGAACAGTTTGTACCACTCCATGAACTCTTTGGAATCCCACCTGTTGAGCGTAGAGGCAATAAAATGAGCATTCCGCTTAATATGCAGTCTTCTTGCCCCGGGTGTCGACGTCTTTAAGGTTGGGGGAGGAGCCACCGTTCTCACACACCTACCTGCTAGAAACATCAAAGAAGACCACCGCTTCCGGTGAGGAATTCATTCAGAGGAAATAAAAATTACCTACACACTGAGTTCCATTAAAATTATATGGAAAATTTTGTTTCGGAATCAAGGGGCCGTCTTCATATAACTTGCAACAGAAAAGTAATTATTTAAGGATACTGGTGATCAGAAACTATGAAGGTTTATGTTTAAATTGTGGAATTTCGGGACTTTACTACCTCCTACCTCCAAAAAATTGTGATTCGGTTTAAATTAAAAACTATTTTAAGTGATCAATATTAAGTGCCAATAACTTTTATAACATCATATCTTTAACCTTTTGCTTCAGGAACACAGAATGTGTTGTTTGAAGGATGGTAACACAGACGCATGCCACTACTACAGCAGAATGATTTTCAATTAATCAACTTAAATAATATGGTGATTATTAAATACTATTAATTAGAGTTAATTAACTCCTAAGATCTTATCCTTTCTAAACATAAAGATGAATAATTAAAGAATGCCCCATAAATATGTGCACCTAGATTTTGACTTTCATTGTAAGTTTTTTCTTTATAATTACTGCATAAGCTGAAAAGATGCAGATCTAAATCTCTCTTTGAAAAGGGACATATAACAAGTATAACAAACTTGATATCGGATTCATTAAAGTTACTTTTTAAAAACTTAATATTCGCATCTATGCCTAAGAATTCGTTAAAAGAAAATGATGTGCCTATTATAGTTATCAAAGATATGAAGAAAGCTTTTGTACTTCTTCGTCAGCAACTTGGGTAACAACTGTCCTTTTTCTTTTGTACCTTGATAAATTATGTACACAATCATTATTAGTACTGTAGAACTCTATTTTCTGTCAGTTCTCAAATATGAAAATCCTCCGCTGTTTTGCGCATGCGTCAGGAGTGTTTACTTCACCAAAACAGGAGTAAGATAAAAGATGTAAAAGGAGCCAATTGCGAATACACATTAAACATTCAATATACGGGAACAAAAATTTGAAAAAAAAATTCTTATAACGAACTGAAAAAGTCAAGGCTTAGCAAAGAGTTATAGGTATGCATTCATCTTAACTGTGGTATGTTCAACCGGTGATATTTGAATATAGTAAAAGAGTAATATATTAAAATGGACTTCTTCCTTTTATTTTTCTAAAAATAACAATTTATTTTTCCGTATATTTTTTAACTATCCGTATGGGCTCCAATTAATCGGAAAAATTGCAGTTTTATTGTACTAATTTTCACAATTATTTATCCCCCCCCCCCCAAGGAAGCGAAGCTGCTTAGAAAAAAAAAATCAGTTATAACGTATAGTCCCTTAATCTATATTTGCCCCCTTAAAAATTGCGCTCTTGAGTATTTCATATTCACAACTACTAAAACAATGTAATGATGTTCTGCTATCTTAAAGCTTTCTGTCGTTGAAAGAAAAAACAAACACTTCACTTTCGTAACATTTTACATTTGTCTTGTATATATTTATCTCATAAGGTCAAATTGATCAAATGTAGTGTAGATGAAGAATATTTATTAAAGGCATTGAGAGTTAAGTATATAATTTTTTTATATATAAACTAGCCAGGGATAGCCATTTAAAGAACAACTGGTTCGTAGGAATTAATGGTCACTGAAATTTTTAATTCAACATTAAAATTTTTAATTTAATGTTATATAACTTGGTCTTAATTACTTCTTCATCACAACCTCTTTAAGTTTTAAATTTTGATAATAATATAACTCATTTATTTTAGAAGCTTTAAGCCGTTCTGTTCATTTTACTACGTGTTTCTTTATTTTCTGTCTGCTTCAATAAAGTTTGTAAAAAAGTCATCATTGTCTTTAGACTTTTAACTTTATAACTTATTTTGTAACCTAAAATAATGTAAAACTTGGCATTTACTTATTTTAATTACATTTTAATTATAAATTTAAATCTTTTTAAAAACTATTCACATAATTAATAATTATATCGTTTGATTTCCTGAAATCTGCTTTGCCATTAATAATTTGTGTTAAGATCAGAAGTTTTATTTTACTATTTTGCACATTTCATTATTTATATTATATTAATTTCTATAGTAATTTGAATTGTAAATCGAAAATGAAAAAAATTTGCTCCTTTTATAATAACTTTGATCAGTAATTTGGGTGTTCCTCTAAATTTTTTACATCTTTTTTTATCATTGTTCGTGTTATGTTTGGTAGTCGATCAGAATACTTATGTATCTTTCTATTCACTATTTTGCCCATTTCATTATTTTTTTTATATTAATATCTATTGTAATTCAGATTGTAAAGCGAAAACGGAAAAAATCTGCAGCTTTAATAACGACTTTTATCAGCAACTTCTTCCAGAATTCTTATATATATATTTTTTTTATTATCGTTCGTGATACATTAGACAGTCGTTCAGAATTCTTATGTATCTTTATATTCTTGTAGAAAATTATAAATAAACACGGAGAAAAAAAATTAACAAAAAAAGAATATCATTGGAAAGATAATGTTTCGATTTTTAAAATAATATATAAATCATTTTTGCACTGTAATATTTTCTGAAATTATCGGTTAAAAACGCCAAAATATCGCTTAATTGTTAATTAAAATTTCATAAAAAGTCACTTTAAAGTGCACATTTTCATTTCCAAATTATATATATGTTACAAGTAAGTATAGGACAACAGTGCACAGGTTGCACAGTGCCAACACATAGATACACTCAAACATACATACACCTTTATATAAGTAAAGATAAATAGCTGCTTCAATTGAAATGCCAAATAAAAAAAAAACTTATAAACATATTATATTAATGAATGGAACTTTTCATAAATGCAGTGACAAATGCTGACATGGGTTAAATATTTCCTATAAATTAAATGGAAATGACGATATTATTGCTCTTGTAACTTTTCCTCCAAATTCTGCACTGTCCTACAAAAGTTCATGTTCTTATTGTTAAAAAAACAAGAAAACTAGTTATTCTCTGGCATAAATTATTCATATGCATTTTCTAACAAAAATTAATTTTTACATTTCAGCTACAGTACTTGTTTTTCACTTTATAGATGACAAAATTCAACAAATTGAGCCCATTAATTATAAAGTCTTCTTCACAATAATGCAAAGTAAGGTGCCAATATTACAGAATATGAGTCGACGCATCTTTACATTTTTTCAAATTTCTAATCGCTAAAATTAAAACTGAATACATACTTGTTCAATTCAATAAATAGAAAGGTGTTTACATTGCCGATTAGAGAACGATTGTATCTGATAAAAATAGAATGAAATTCTAATAGAATCACAAGCACACAAAAACCTTGTCATCTAGTATGAACTCTATAAGTATAAATAGATTCTAAAAATTTCTAGGCTAAATTTATTTTTAATTTCCAAGCAATAACTGAAGTGAGAATTGTATCAAGACAAAGCCAAATGCCCAAACCACAAATTGCAAAAAAAAAAAAGAAGGTAAAAAAAAATAATAATTGGGAGGCAGTTCCCAATTTCTTATAACAAACACTGTGCTATGTCTATAAACAGAATACCGGCTTTTTAAAATTTATAATTTACCAGAAGACCCAATTAACTCAAACGTGTCTTTTTGCCGACGTTTAAAAATTTTCTGAGATTTATTTAATTATTTTTAATTCTTTAACTATCTTTCAAGAACTTATATTCAATATCTTAAAACGATTAACCGAATTTAATTTTAAAAAAGTAATTTTCTCCTATCTAATGTCAACTCATAGAACAACATCGATTCTATTTAAGTGAATAACTGCAGCTTGATATTATAATTCGTTTGGATATTATTAAGTTCAGTCATATGTTTTCTGTTTTTATCGTTATTATTAGTAGTGTAGTGAACAATATAGATCAAATTAGCCAAGATAGTCTCAATTTTTGACTGTTTGACCTGATTTTATCTCTTCTTCTGGGTAGTGCATCCTGATTTGAAATTAAAAGGATGTAGCCAATTTAATTAAAATGATTTTTTAATTCAATCAATTAAGATTGAAGCCATCGGCAACAATACATTCAGTGCATGGAACTTGAAAAATAATAAAAACATTAACAATGATCATAAAATTGTTTATACACTAGATATCATAAAAATGATTTAAATCATGAGTGATAAAGTAAGATTAAATAAAACGTTTACCCAAATGGATAAACACACAAAAATTTTCAAATAACTGAAATTTGGTAAGAATACATTTGCATCATGTTTTGCAATCAAAGTAAGAAAAGTTTCCCAGCATCAAAAAATATTTAAGAGAACATCGAGACCTGAACACATAGTTTTAAGATTTAATGGAAAAAAACTATTTTAAATTAAGCTACTTATTATTTTTCTAATAAAAGCAGTAACTTGGTTAATTTTTTAATAGAGATCTTAATTTTGATTATTGTATTTTCTTATATTTGTGATAACTTGATTATCTTAATTTTAAGGCCACAAATTAAAGTTATAATTAAATTTCCTTTTTTTTTTCTTTCGAAAATGAAAAGGCATCATCATCATCATTATTTATTTATTTTTATCAAAGGGATTTTTTTTAGATGGAAAGTTCAAGAAATATGACTACTCGAAATTGTTGATCATAATATCAAATGTGAGCGCATAGAATGAATAAATTTTTTTAGAATTATCATTCCATAGCTCTTTCTTCATCTACATTCTTAAATTATTATAGATAAAATTGGTAAAATATTATTGAGATTTCAAATATTTGAATAATACCTGCAGAATTTCTATATTAAATTGAATTTCTTTTCACTTATTATTAACTGCTTGCCTTTGGAGGTCAGCTTCTTCCTTTCAGGTCAGTGAGTTTCAATTAAGTTGAATCTCTGATGTATAATCTGGCATTCCTAACTTCCTTAAAATTGTATTTTTGAATTTGAAATTCTGACAGATATTTACCATTCGTTATAATAGTAGTCTTGTACTTTTTCTGCACGTCGTGTTCAGGAATTCTTCATATTCAAGTTTTCTCTGAAATATAATTGCTTGTTGAAATCAAACGTCATTTATGAAAAATATGCAATTGCTTTCAATATAAAGACGATAGGGGATGTTTTTATTTAAAACAATATGTTAGATGGTTTTAAAGATATTGATAAAAAATAAATTTAAAAAATAGTAAATACAGTTAATAAGCTGACAAAATAATTTTCCGACTGCACTTAACACCTTAAAAAGCTTTATTTCAAATTTTATTAAAAAAATGTGAAATAAAAAACTAATCACAAGTTTAGTTAAGAAGAAGACACAAGTTTTGTTTAGTTTAGTTATATTAACGTCCCGTTTGAAGCAAAACTAGGGTTATTTTGGGACGGACCTCGTAATTTTGAACCGCGGTCAGATGACGAGGACGACACCTGAGCTGGCACCCCCCTCTCCACACCACACCACACTAGCGGGAGGACGTTTGGTCAGGACGGATTTAACGTGCAACAGACCCCCTTACACGACGGTTCTTTGGTGGAATCGGGTCTCGAACCTGAAACCCTCCGGTTCCGAAGCCGAGACCTTACCACCAGGCCACCGCGGCCCGCCCTAGAAGGCACAAGGAGAATCCTCAATACTTAATTTTTAACAGTGAAATACAAAAACTTAATTGAATATTTGTATTAATAATAAAAGCAATTTGAATTTTATTATTGGCAATGAAAAGTTTTGTTGGAATTATGCATAAATATATGTTTAAAAATTAGTCAGAATTAGGGAAGAAAGTAACCAACAATTAAGTTTCTATCATTGAAAAGAAATTTATTTTCATTTATAATAGTGCAAAATCGATTTTTATGCAATAATATTTTTTAAAAGTTTTGCCAAAATTTCCATAATTTCTAATTAATTAAAATTTTAATAATAAGTTTATGAAAATCGTACCGGATTGTGCATTTTCCCTTTAACTGCAATGATCTTCTATGTACAATAGAATGCTCATACAGATACATACGCTTTTATTATTAATAGATATTAATGCTCCATTTTCTTAATTACTTAGGGGAATTCAAACAACATCTTATCAGAAAAAAGGATATTCTGAGTTTTGTTCATTTGTTTATAAAAGAGACATGGAAAGCAAAAACCTTAAAAAATTTGACTTGAAAAGTCCGTCAAAATCTTCCAATTCTGACAGTAAACAATAGAGAACTAACTGATCCACCTATCGCATAACTAACAGAGAAAGTTGATACTCTGAACCTATCAGAAAACCTCACCGATCGGTTTTATCCTCATTAAATTACATAAACGGTCTGAAAAGCAGAGGGAAGGGCGAAAAGAAACACTTGTAGGAGGAACAGTCAACCCCATTGCGTGTCGTTTAAGAGAACGGAGAGATGGGGTTTCAAACCAATTGATAAGAGGGCAGTTAGAAAATAAAAAAGGAAATACGGGGAATGAGAAACAGAACGTAAAAAGAGGCCGGTGGAAAAAATACGAAGAGATCGTATCGTATGAATTCAGATTTTTTTAATGTATCTTTTCACCCGACTTTGAAGGCGGTGTGTGTTTTTACGCCGAAACCACCTGCTAGGCTCGCGAGAGAGTTCTTTTTTTCTTTTTTCTCCCTATCTTTTTTTGCTTTTCTTTCCTGCAATAGTCGGTAGTCTGAATGTCTGTATTGCATGAAGCGCACTGACGTCAAGTCTGTCGAGGATGTTCTGAATTTGTAGACGAAAAATAAAATTGAAACTGCCATACTTCTTACAAAACAAAATGTGCAGCCGTTGCATTACTCTATCTTTTCTTTTGGCAATGGCGATGCTTGATATGCATCCCATAGTGCATTGCGATTGTAATTATAAGGAGATGCTATGTTGTGTTCTGTTAAGGCACGAACGTTATTGTCTTGTCTTTCGTGTTTTGTGTGAAATGTAATCATTAAAGAAATGTTCTCGAAAACATGGATCCTCTTGCTTCCACTGCACGGATCATAATGATCTTCATTCCACCACATTGGTGCCAAAGAAAAAAAAATTCTGATCGAAATGATGAAACGAAAGTGAAACTGTCGTCCTGACACATTGAATAATTTTTCCCATCCCGGAAACGGTTCGTCATTGTGTTTCAGTGAAATGAAACGAAACTGAAATCGTTCCGACGATCACAAGAAAATTTTCATTCCACCATCACATCATGGGGCCAAATGTGGATGAAATTAAGATCATTATGATCCGTGCAGTGGAAGCAAGAGAATCCATGTTTTGGGGAACATTTCTTTAATGACCACATTTCACACAAAGCAAACACAAAACACGAAAGACAAGACAAGACATTAACGCGCGCACCTTAACAGAACACAACATAGCATCTCCTTATAATTACAATCGAAATGCATTATGGGATGCGTTTCCTAATAAGGCATCGCCATCTATTATCCAAAAGAGAAGATAAAGAGTAATGCAACTGCTACAAATGGGGATTAAAAAGCGCCATAATCTGATGCCCAATCTTTAAGCAAGCGATGGCTACACAAAATATATGCTGAATAGCATATTTCTATTTTAGTCTGGTATGATTCTTTTCATCTATGAATTTCTGTTCGTTTAAAATCTGTGGCCACGCAGTCGATAGATCTATAGATCTCTAGTAATTCAGTATAGAAATTTTCAGCGTGTAAAAATTCATGCGGATGGAAATCTCATGAATTTTTTTAAAGCAAATTTCTATGAAGTTGCAAGATTCGATAATAAAACATTCTAAATAAAAATATTATAATTGTTCCATTGGAAATTTAAAAAGAAAAAATTGCATTTGCCTCAACCTGCGGAAGTTTCCCGCCAATAATTATATGTGGAAGATAAAGTGAGTGAGTTTAGTTTATTTAATTGCATTTAAGTACTGTTTTAAAAAAACAATGGCCAATTAAAAAGTTTCACTAACGAGCTTTTGTAAGAAAAAAAACAATTTATGAATCATTCTGTTTTTTAATACTTTAAACAATTAATTTTTATGTTTTTAATCAAAATTTTTATTTTGCTTTCTTTGTAACTATGTATACAATATTATGTTGACAAGCAATTTTAGTAAAATAACCATAAACTCTTTGATGTTCGAGGTTCAAACTTTATATTACATATTTTATTATTCTATTTAAAAACTGGCGCGGCAAAACATTCAAACGAGATTCATAAAAAATTCTAAGAGAGGTGCTTATTTTTAAAAAATACTGTTTCAACTCATTCTAGAATTAGAATAATTTTATGTACTCATTAAATAAGATAGTAACAACATAAATTTTGCATTAACTGAGAGATCTTAAAATGAATGAATTATCTGAATGAATTTTCCAACATATTCATTTTTATGTAAGTTCACTTATTTGCGAAAAGATTCATGAAATATTTATCACTTAAAATAATTTTAAAAAGTAACATGAAATGGCAGACGAAAAATATCGTGATCTTTGATATACATATTATTTATATTGGCCTATAAAATGCAGATATAAATTTTTCCTTGAGTTTAGGTTGTTTTTCAAAAATATTTTTTGGGCATAATTTTAATAAAAGATTTCATTATTTCATCAGATGTTGAATTCTACAGTTTTTTAATAATATCATTAAAAGTTTTTAAAAAATCTGTTCAAAATCTGAGTAGTTTATACAAAGAATAATTACGACTCGAAAGTTGGAAGATGTGGTTCGTGTAAGCAATGATTAAAAAGAACATAAAATTATTAAAATGACATAACTTTAATGTCTGTGAAAATTTTGAAGGTTAAAAATAATTTGCTAACTAAATTATAAACATGAAATTATATAAAAGATTTAATTGAAATTAAACACAACCTATTCTTCCCGAAAACAGAAGAGGGCCGCGGTGGCCTGGTGGTAAGGTCTCGGCTTCTGAACCGGAGGGCTTCAAGTTCGAGACCCGATTCCACCGAAGAACCGTCGTGTAAGGGGGTCTGTTGCGCGTTAAATCCGTCATGACCAAACGTCCTCCCGCTGGTGTGGTGTGGAGAGAGGGGTGCCAGCTCAGGTGTCGTCCTCGTCATCTGACCGTGGTTCAAAATTACGAGATCCGTCCCAAAATAGCCCAAGTGTTGCTTCAAAAGGGACGTTAATATAACTAAACCAAACCAAACAGAAAAGTCGCCCGAAGCAGATATTTTAGAATGCATACAATTAAAATAATAATAATAAAAAAATACAAGAAAGAATCGCCCGAATTACTATTGTTATCGAATAATCTGTAAACATTTACTGAAAAAATGTATGCTTATTTCAAAGTTGGAAAATAAAACAGAAAACTTAATACTAATTAATATAAATAAAAAATGAAATTTAATTAAAATACTTATTAAAAATTTAGTTAAAAATGTATTAAAAATTTTTATTATTTTTTATAATTTAAGATTATTTTTTCATTGTCATTTTTCAAAAATTTGGAAGAATCTGAAAGGAAACCTTGCTGCGAAAATTTTCAAAATATCTTATGGGAAAGTGATTCGTAGTTTAAAAAGTACTGAGTTATATTATCTAAAAACATTGCAAGTATTTAAATGAAATTCTTAGTAAAAGAATTGGTTTAAAAAAATACAACTTATTCTCATGCATCACAAAAATCACTTCCATGTTATGAATAAGATAAACATTTTCGTATCTTTTATTTCGTAAAAGCAAATGTATACATTTAGCTGTTATTTAAAAATAGATAATCTGATATTTAAAAAATTTTTTTAAAGATTCGAATCTTTGTCTGAAGCATTGATTATATTTCAGGCTTGATTTATATATCTTTATTTTATTATTCAAATTTACTCTTAATTATACAAAAAAAAAAAGGATCAGGGGCAAGAAAAAATTGTGTTTAATATCACCGCAACTTGTGGGGTACAAATCCTGATGACTAAACATTCAAAAATATTATGGTAAAATAAATTAAAAAAATTTATTAAATATTAGATGAAAAATTTTATATAAATAAACTTGATACAGTTGAAAAACTTATTTTTTTAAATTTTAAAACAGTGTAAGAATGGTTTTTATACAATGACATATTCCAAAATTAAAGAGGAAAAAAATGTCAAAATTTCAAAATTACTGAAAAACAGATTAAAATTTTGGTTAACCGCTTTTTAAAAAGCACCTACTATCTAAGAAGTAATTATATGCCAAATTTGATAGTTCTAAGTTAAACTATATGCCCTATAAAATGTATATCCCACCATGTATAATGCAACGCTCATGCTGCAGTTTGCCGACAATATGTTGGTGTATAAAAATTACCGTGTTGAAATTATTTTATCTAAAAAGTATACGAATGAATAACGATATTTCTAAGAAATGTCATTTGATTAGTTAAATATTTCTATTACACTATAGTTTATAGTATCATTAATAAGGATAATATTTTTGAGATTTGTAAAGTTAAATTTTGAGCGATAACTAAACTGTTCTATTTTTTCAGAAAGTAAAACTTAATTTAGAACCTAATCATTTTATATAATTTCTGAAACTGTTTCATAAATTATAATATTTATAAGGTACTGATTTATTTTATTTACAAAATTATACTAGTGTTGCTGAAAATTAAATAGTAATTAAATGATTTTTAATATTTATTTCACTTTATAAAGGTTACAAATCTATTATCAATGATTGGAAGAAATAATGTTCTAAATCGCAAATGCACTTTCGGTTCCATTCATTTTTTCATTCTTTATACAGTATAAATTAACTATAAATCCATTTTAATTCATGTTTGAAAAAAAAATCATTGATTCTTTTTATGAATCATATATTTTTAACTCCATGTTATTATTCCATAACAGACGATTTCCTTATATGCTTTCCATAATGTTGGATAATTTTTGCACCTGAGATATTATTTTTTCTAGAGTGTGATAATTAACCAATTAAAAATATACTAAAAAATAATATAAATATATATAATATAAATATGCAAATGAATGGAATAAAAAATAAAAACACAAGCAGTTATTTATTAAAAAATGTTAAAGAGATAAGGAAGCATAAATAATTAGTTTTGATATTATTCTTATAATCATATTATTGTTCTTAAAGTAACTAAATTTTATTAATAGTAAAAATAGGTAAAGATAATTCTTTAAAAATAATTTTTAAAACTTAAACCTCATGCATTTTTCTTTTAAATATGAATTGGTCATCAAAAATAGGAAGAAGCTATACTTCTTTAAAACCCAGAAAAAAATTTGAAATTCCAAATTGCTCTGGCTTATCTAGTATGTAATGGCACTTTACTCTTGTACACATTTTTAAAATGCTGTAATAATATTTTTTCTTTCTACGCACAGTTTGAAATTACTTTCGTATTGAATAAGTTGTGCCATCTAGCGGTGAGTAAGTAAATTACAAAGTTCGTAAGTTGCTTGAATTCGGTTTGTTGGAGTTAGACCGTCGTATCAAATACGAGTAATGTTGTTCCCATCGCGTATAGCAATTTATTAATCTGGTTTTAATTTAATTTTGAGCCAAAAATTAACTAATTATAAGTTTGAATGTGTTTAAAGTAAAAATATGATTAGGGCGTGTAGATAGTTAGCGGTTTTCATTGATTATATAATGTACTAGCCGCATTTGGCGATCAGCCGGTTCGCCAGTATTAATGCCAACAAAAAGGGTCAATTAATATTTTATATAACTTGTTCTCATAGGTTTTACAACAAAATATTTTTAAGCTTCAAATTTTGATAGTCTTATAATTTATTTATACTATTATGTATGCCTTAAGCATTTCTAACCATTGTACTATGTATCTCTCTAATTTTCTATCAGCGCCCGTAAAATTCAATTTTAAATTAAAGTGGAAATGATAAAGCTGTAATTAATATAAAGTTTTTTTTATTTAATCCAAGCATGTTTTAAAAAGAATGAGAACTGACAGCAGAGTCGTTCGGCATTGAAGTCTTATGTGCGCCACTGAATAATTTTCATAATTTTAATATTTCAAAGAATTATTCCACAAAATTTTCATGGATTCTTCATAAAATTCAGTTTTTGGCTTTATTTTTAAAAGCATATAAATGCTATCAATAATAATAATTTTTTTTTCGGTTTATAAATATACTTCAAAAAATTATGAAGTTTAAATTTTAGACAGCCCTTTGGTCTTATAAATTTATGTTCTTCAAAAAAATTCTTGACATTCCAACTTCTCAATAAATAAATAAACATTTCCATTTTCTGCGACCAAATCTGACAAATTTATTAAGTTTTGAATATTACAATATTAGAACAATCAACACTTTCATACTCTAGGCCAATTATTCTTGAGAAATCCTGGGAGATGATTGGCTTCTTTGAGACGGTCGATGAAGTGATATAAAATGCCCGCTTTTATGGAATAGTGATATTGAAATTTTCATAAATCGGTCAGCTTTAATAATTGATTTAGTTGACTGAAATGCAACTTTTTTAAAAAAAATTTAAGATATTAAAGTCTCTAGAATATTTTGTCAAATATGATTCACAGGACAGATGATATATGTAAAAATTTAAAATTCGTAATTCATCAGCATTTATTGTCTCAATTTACGTAAAATATAGTTATTCATTTCACTTAGACCATTTGTTAGTAGATGTATGTTAGCAATAAAGGAGGATTAAAGCAACAAATTAGGAGCAATAAAGCAACAGCTAGAAGAACTGTTTGCAATTTTAGTGTGCACTTGCGGATTTCAAACCCTCTCCAGCTGTGGGATAAATACAAGGAAGCTTTATCAAAAGATATCGTGCATAGGCTGGATGGCACTCACAATAACCTAACCATTAACAAAGCTTTGGTATTGATTGAGGATAAAATGATTTCCATATCTGGAAAATTTCTCACTGATTTCTGCCTGCTGAAGGGGTAATTAATTATTATCAAGCGAAGTTGTGAAGGAGCTAAACTACGACAGCGCGGTTTTAGAAGCGCAAGTCAATGAAGCGATACCACTATTACTTTCCTAGCAGCATCGAATCTACGAAACGATTCTGAACCGAGTAAATAGTGGAGAGGAGGGATTATTCTTTCTTGACGTACCATAGGGGACGGGTAAGAAGTTTGTGCTGAATCTCCTGCTTTGGCTGTATTTTCCTCGGGCATTGCTGCAACTTTGCTTAACAGTGGTCATATTGAACATCCCGTTTTCAAATTGCAGCTTAATCCTGCAAGCGTACATACACCAACATGCAACATCACCAAAAACAACGACCGGGAAGTCCTTTTGCAGCAGTACAAGTTAATAGTATGGAACGAGTGCACAATGTCGCACAAGCATGCATCAGAGGCGTTAAACAGCAACCTGCAGGACATCCGCGGCAATTAGGCGGTGATGTGCGGCTTGTCGTTTTGCTCGCAGGCGATTTCAGACAGACACTGTCGAGTGTTGATCAGAATGTCAGTTCTCATACATACACATCAAAATTTCCACGCGAACGCAGTTGCGGGTAAAAGCTAGTATTATATATTATGTACAATTTACAATGTACTTAGTTTATAAATTTGCTTATTGTGAGTGCATACTACTCAAGTTTTTAATTTCATTCTGTTTAAATAAAAATTGCTTTTGCCTAAGAAGGTCTAATTTATTAAGGCGGCCTTGCCAGCTTTGAAAGCCTCTTGGAATAATTTGAGATCTGCGATTGGCTTTGTAATTCTAAACCGGGTTAAGATAAAGACCCTGTTTTAGCAAAAAACTTTATTTGCGCTACTGTGCTTGCGTTACTGCGCTAATCTCTTGATGATATTGGCTGTTGCCATTCAGCATTAAGTAATAAGAGAGCGATTACTGTCCAATTACGATAGCGTTATATGTGTGTGTGGGTGTGTGTAGCTGTCTAGTAATCTCTCTCTTATTACTTATTTTTGAATGACAACAGTCAAATGTAACAAATACGTTTTTTACAACTGCACTCATATAATGCTTTGCTAAATAATGGAGCTGCAAAATATTATTAGAAATGCTTTGGAGACAGCTTGCCTTGTCACCTAAAACTCCATTCAGTCAGAGGAAAGAATATGTAAAAGAAATCAAGAAATGGGCAGAGTATAATCCAGCATGAAAATAACGTTACCCATTGACAGATGAATAATCACTGATTGATCTATGGAAACTGATAACCCTATCTTCCAAAAGTATTATTTCTTAAAAATGGTTTTTAGATTAACTTAAAATTCAAAAACATATCTTTTTCACGGTAACAGTATAATTGCTGTTCAAGTTTTTTTTATTTATTTTTAATTGAATTTTTAAACGTAATATGCAATTTGTAGACACATGATAGAGTGACAAAATACTGACTTATGCTGCTTGCAAAACAAGAATTTGCCAAAGATCTTTTAAACAAAGCAGAAAATCAATTTTTCGGGATTTTTTTTTTTTTTTGTCCATAATTACGCTATTTGAGCAAAACACGACTCGCTGATCAAGACCATCTACATCTTTAATGTTATATTGAAATTCAAATTCTTTTGTCATTCAATCCCGTGCTTTTGTCAATGTTAAGATTTAAAAAAAATGGCTTTTTCGAACATTAATTTTGAAATAGGATTTTTACTTCCACTTTCCTTTCATAATACATACTCTTTTGCATTTGCACCCACAGTTATTAGTAGAGAGTTGATAAAAATAAATTCGTTCCTTCAGTCGAATCAAATCGCAAGGTGAAACGCTTTTAAAAAAATGCATTCCATATTCATGATTTAACAGTCTCAAAAAACTAGAAAAACAACACACAAACACTCACACAAGATTTAATAATTCGCTCGAATCCGAACTTTCTCGGTATCGGTTGTTCTAGAACAAATGTTGGAATTCGAATTCTAACAGAAGTGTCAGCAAAAATCTAAAATATTCGAGATCCTTTATTTTGTCGCCAAGTTCAGGAATCATTCACTGGGTATCTATTTAGCATCCCTTACAGTTAGTTATCTATTGGGTTGTTCTGAAAGTTTTTGTGGAAATGAAACACAGTTTTCGTATAATAAACAAATACTTTATTAAATTATATATTGGTCGTTCTGGTCCAATACCTTTTGCCATCTTTCTGGTAGTAGCATCATTCCACGCTCATAAAATTTTTGGTCTTTGCTGCCAAAAAACTGATCGAGGTGGTTTTTGACCTCCTCATTTGAGGTGAAGGTTTTACCGTCTAAAAAAATTTAGCGAACCAGTTCTGGCACTGGCGTACTGTCAACACACCTTCTCCATACACATCGGTCCATTTCTTTCTGGCTTGAACAGCATTTTTACCCTTTCTGTAGTAAAACAGTAAGATAAGTCGAAAATGCTGCTTATCGCTCTCCATATTTAAAAGGGCACCAACCAAAAACTACTGCGTAGAATTAATTGGAATTTTTCCCACACACAAGCCTTGCTGTATGAGCTCTCAAAGCATATAAAAATTATACGGCTTAAATGTGAAGTTGGGTGCAAAAAAATACAATTAAATCCTCTGTCGGGAAAAAACGAAATTACTTTCCGAACAACCCAATATAAAACTGTCTTCATGATGAAAGCAACTGCGGAGAGACGCAATATTATAGATTCGAAACAATATAGAAATCTTGATTAAAGCCTTTTACAATTCAAGATAGCTTTAATCAATTCTTCTTATTTTGCACATGAATTAATTTTTTTCCCAAATAAATTATGGAAATTTTGATCAATTTTTTCAATTCTTAGAAGAATAATACGCTATTTGCAAGGCTGGATAATCAAATAAACAAAATAGGTAATTGCCTACCAAGTCCACGACCCTAATATTTATTTTATATTCTTTTTTCATTGTTATTTAATTGTGTGTTTTCATTTCGCTTCATAAAGACGACGTACTCGAATTTATTCAGATTAAAATCAATGTTTAAGAATCTTTTCCTTAACATTTTGTAATGATTGAAGTTCAGTGTGGCGTGATGATTTCTGCAGTTGTAGACATAATTTATAGAAATTTTTCCTATCATGAAAATTTATTCGCCTTTGATATAATTTTTTATGCTACATTAAATGCTTAACATTAAAATGTAAAAAAGTTATATGTTACAAACTCTTGTATTATTAGTTCCAATTAATCATAAAAGATGGCGCCAGGAAACTTAACTAAGTGCCTATTCTTAGCGTGCTGACACCTTTTGAAAATCTTTAAAGCTAGTGTCAAATAATTATTATAATAATGATACATTAAAGAGATATAATAGTTTCTTTTCTTATAAAAATTCATCGTCGCTAAAATAAAAATGGAAATTCTAATGGAATCTAATTACTGAAATGACTGAGGATTATGGATGATTATTTCTTCCTAGGAAAACTTCATACATTTAAAATAAAATTCAAATTGGACGAATTATCAAGTAAGAAAAATAAACAATTGCCTAAAAGTCTCGCAACTTCGAGATTATTATTTATTTATTCTGTTTAAGACCACAGGAATTCAATTTTGAGCTTTTATTTGATTTAAGAGCAGAATTTATAGGAATTAAAATCGAGTATTATTTAAATTTCAGAACTTAGTTCTCATGATATTTTTCATATTTTCAAATTTTTTGTAGATAATGTAATCCAATTTGTTTTTCAATCCTCGTAAACTTTGTATTAAAGTACTTACAATATTTTATAAATGTTTTGTAATTTTTTTTCCCCTCACCATTTTGTTTAAAATTAATATTATATTATAATTTTAATTTTTTTTTCATATGCGGTATATTGAAATCACTTTTTTTAATAATGATCCGGTATCAAATGTATTTTTAATTCAGTATTCCATAGTATTTGTTAATTAAAAATTGCTTATAAAGATATTAAAGTCAGTTAATAAAAAATTCTTGCTCTGAAAATTGGGAGATGAAAAGGGCTCACAATATTATCGTTCCTACTGGCTTCTTTAATGTTAAGTCCAGATTAAATAAAATATTAATAAAAAAGTAAAGTTATAATTATTCTTTTCATATTTTATTCCCAATAAATAAACCAAGAGGTCTTTCGTTTTATTTCATAAAAATCATATCCAGATGAATACACTGATGTATTCAAAAAGGTACAAAATCTTTTTTTTTTTCTTTTCAAAAGAGTGGTTCATAATGGAATAAAAAATAAAATTTACAAATTACATATCAGCTATGAAGATTTTCACTCAAGCGAATGAAATCCTTCAAGTATTGCCAGTTTTTCGGCAAAGTATATGTTTACATACCTAGAGAATTTGGTAAGATTTCTATGAAATGCATGCATAAAAATTATGAAATAAATATTTTTTTAGCAATAAAATCGTATAAATTTCTTCACATATAAGATGTTATTGTTAATTTAAAACATTACAATGAGGGAATAAATTGTCTAAATAGAATTGCAAATATTTTATAACTTTTGATATTAATGATTGAATAACAATTGATTTAAATCTAAAAAAGAGGGGAATTCGGAATTTTTACAGAAACGAATTTTCAGGTGAATGATTAAAAGAAATTTAGTTTATCCGAAAGAAACATTTAGATAATGAATTGCAATATTAAAAATACATATATAGAATAACCAACTATATTTTATAATTTCATTTAGCCTTGTTAAATGGCATAGCTATATATTTATAATAATTAAAAAAAATCAAGGATAACTCAGCCTAGTGGCCTGATTTTGCCATTTTTGTTTCATATGAACACTCATTACATCTGTATATGTCATTAAGAGTTCGTCTGCTTTCCATTTCAAGCGAAAATGATAAAAACATTACTTCATTGCACATTCTATAAGAGCAAATTTACGACAAAGTTCCCCAACAGCAATCAATAAACCCATCTCCATAATTTTTATTTCATACGAACACTTATGACACGCTGATATGTCATCAATGGAAATCTTAAAACTACGTCTTTATTACGAGAGATGTCGCAAAATAAAACTTTGAAAGAGCTGTTAATCTCAAAATCTTACCCGATTTCACCAATTTGACAACTTTATCATCTTGGAAATATAGCTAACCAATCAGAATGCGGTTTAATTATTGTGGATGCATAATCTAAAATAATTATTGATTATAATCCTTTATATATATTATCATAATCATGCTTTTAATATATATTTTTGCTGTGATAAGATTCAGTTCAAGAGAAATGATTGACAAATAAATGAATATAATTAATAATAACTGTATTCAGCGATCATATTAATACAATTAATATAACCGTAGATCAATTTTGATGAAATAAATCTGATTAAATCTACCATCTACTATTTTAAATAGTGATTGCATAATAATGAGAGACCATTCTCGTTGATTACTTATACATTTCCGAAAAAATTGATGAAATCCCTCCAGATGTTGATATTGTGGGTTCTTTTATTTTTCAATATCTCTCAAAAAGGAAGGTTTGTTTCACGAACTTTCATAATAAAAATTATCGATATCACTGCATTAGACATTTTATTCGATGATTGTGATTAAGGATATATGTTCAGTTTTCCCCAGCCATTACCAACCACAGGTTTGATCCCCCCCCCCAGAGAATGTGGACAGAGCAGCATTTTTGAAATTTTTCTGGAAAATCGATGATAATGTAGAGAAGGGGTCTTACATTTTTGGCTATCACAATCTCGATATTTTTTTGTATTTTTAAATTTTTTTTGAACAAAACTGTTGTGCAAGTAACTTTTTATCCGTGGATGCCCCAAGCACAAGGCTATCCACAGTGCCCCTTGGTAAAGCGCGCGACGCTCCATGCGCTATAAGAAATTCTTTAACTGACTTTTACATAGTTTTATTTTATTGGTACCTGAAAGGAAAGAAATCTCTTTGCCTCAACAATCCGGAATCCTCGAATCAAATCCAAAAGGGAAAATATTTTTATTTTTAAAGGATGCATTTAGTGAAAAAGCGCAAATGCAGCTTAATTCCAGCCAGATGCAGGAATAAGAAACTATCAATCCAGAAATAATCAATAGAAAAATTTACCTATATAAAATTTCCTGAATCTATATAATAAAATATACATTGTAGACTTCCTCCGGTTTGTTCGCTTTCAGTTTTAACTCAACAGATGGCGCTTCAATTATGATGGCGATACATTATGACGAAACGTGTTAGGCGTATATAGCTTTAAACGTGGAAAAATTAAATTTAGTTTAATTTAACGAAGTGCAATTGCAGTGCAATTTTGCCTCACACTGTCTTTTGGAATTGTACTTTCAATTGGTAAGTGTTTTCCTTTTTTATTTAAATGAATTTGGTTCTATTTTCATGGTATTTTGTTGTTTGATTTGCTGTGTTCTTATTTGGATTAAAATCTGGAATTGATTTTACTTATTTTTGTATAATTATCTTTAATCTTGTGATACTATTTTTTATCTCCAAAACCTCAATTTCCTGGGATTTTCGGGTCACGAGGGTTCAGTTTGTTCGACGAAAGTCAGACCCGTCACAGAAAAAAATCCCTGGTTTGAATCCTTGCCTGAGGGTGCCCCTTGAGAAAGTCTTCAGGAAGGATTCATTTTATCTTTCTTTTTGATTCTTTGGCTGTAAACTTAATATTTATTTCTAATAAAAATTCTTCTAATTTGGTTTTTTTAAAATCTTTCAGCTTTTTAGCATATATATAATACATGGGAAACCTAATGCTTAAGCTGCTCATTTTTCACACATTCATTTTCAATCTTACATAAAATAGTTAAGTTTGTACATATCTTCCCTAAAAATATCTTCCCTAACTTTCTTAAAAAACATCATTGTATCTTTTCAGCATTCTATATCGTTCGTGTTCTAACTATAGCAAATTTTTGTTGTACGCGCTCGCTTATTCGCCTCGGTTTCGAAATATATCTGAATTCCCTCTCGTTGTTGCAGTTCTTAAAAAAATTATTTTAGGCAGGAGACTATACAAAGGAGGAAAAAAAAAATCGGTTTTTGGCGAAAACACTGAATATTCCTTTTTATTTATCATGCTGGATTTCTAAAAAAAAATTCGTTTATAAAATTTTTTGAATATAATTTCTGCATTCATTTTAAATAGATTCCATGATCAGAACATGCATTTGTTCAATTAACAATGACACCGCATTCTGCCGCAGCCTGTGTTTCTATCTATATACTACAATCTAGAATAAAATATAATTGTATTTTTTCCAAAATTAGATCTTAGTGCAAGTAAATCTCAAGAATCTCATTAAAAATAGATTCAAATATTGGCAATTTTTTAATGGTCAATAAAAAAAAAGAAAAAACTGAGAACATTTTTTGCAAATATATTTGTAAATTTTTAACAATGAAAGAAAAAGTCGGTATCTCAATAAAAAAAAGCTAAAAAATACTTAATTTCCTTTTATTAAATGTAAAAATTAATTATTACGAGTTATTTTGTAACCAAATTAAGGAAATTGTGATTGTCCCCCTGTCGGATTTGTCTTGCCCCCCCCCCCCGTCGGCAAGACTCTACTGCCGCCTCTGATTCTCTACTCTTAATTCCAAGTGCTAAAACTCGCTGTAACTTTGACAACTAACACCTATTGCCTTTTGAGTTTTGAGAAGAAAGAATTTTGCTTCATGATAAATATCTTGGCAGAGGCGGCGGCAGAGATTTGCCGACGTGGAGGCAAGACAAAGCTGACAGGAGGGAAAGCCCAATATCTCACATCTGGTTTCAAAATAATAATTAATTTTATATTTAATTAAAGAAAATAAAGTATTATTTAGCTTCTTTTTTTTTTATTCAGGTGCTGATCCTTTCCTTCATTGTTAAAACTTTACAAAGGAATCTGTAAAAATAATTTCTCGGTTTCTTTTAATGACCAAAAAAAATTGTCAATATTTGAATCAATTTCTTTATGAGACTGTTGAGATTTAATTTCTCTGAGATCTAAAATTAGAAAAAAATATGTTATATTCTTTTCTAGATTTCTGAATATCGATAGAAATACAAATTGCGCCAGAATGACGTGTCATGCTAAATGAACAAATGCATACTCTTATTTTATATCAGAAGCTATATATAAAAAAATTTCAAAGAAAAAGTTTTATGAAAGACACTTTTTCAGAAATCTAAAATAATAAATAAAAAATATTCGATGTTTTCACCAAAAATCGATTTTTCAAAGTAGTTTTCCCCTACCTAAAATATTTGTTAAATCAGGATTGCAGCAACGAGCAGGAATTCAGATGTGTTTTGAATCCGAGGAAAATAAATGCGCAACAAAAATACAACAAATTACATTCAATACAACAAAAAATTTACTATAGTTCTGACACGATCAATATAGGATGCGAAAAAAGATACAATTATGTCGTTTCTCAAGAATACTGGAGAAAATATTTTGTAATTTTAAGTACAAACTTACTATTTTATGTAAGATATGAAAATATTCTTATGAAAAATGGACTGCTTAAACATTAGATCCCCATGTATTTATTTTTCAATATATATTTAGGCTTAAAAAGCCAGTGAATTATATTAAGAAACAATTAGATCTTGAATATGAATTCCCCTATCTTCATTTTAGGCATGCTTTCTTATGGTTAGGTACTCTTTTAATTTAAAGTTATTGCAAGTTAATATTCCTCCCAAAAAGTGAGTTTTATCATTGCATACATTGGTTTTTCTTAACCCCTTCGTATACAATGACGAGTCTGATTCGCTATGGAATTACTAAATGTTTAACTTTAAATTTGCAATTAATGGAAAGTATTTAGTATTTTCAAATGCAAAAAAGACTTGAAAACGCATCACTACCTCAAATGCCCTTATATTATTCTAGGGATTAAAATAATAATTATTATCCCAAATAAGATCTGCCATCTAATTAGGTAGTTAAGTAAATTCATATATCAAGGGGTTAATGTGTTATATATGAATATTCTATGAATAACAATTTTAATCATCCTTTTATCATCTTTATATAAAGTCTATTAAAAATTTAGAAACATCTGAAATCATATAGTTTTTGCTGCGAATAGAAATTGAAAGAAAAAAAATATAAACGTTGCGTTCTCCGATTACATAGTCATAATATTGAATGCAGAGTTTAAATAATTTAGGAAGTAATTTATTTAACAAATTTAGTGCATACTTGGTTAAACTCTTTTAGTGTAACTAAAAAGCTACCATACCACAAATAATTTTTTTTGTCGTCGGTTGTAGTCGGTAATACCTCTTTAATGTAATAATTGTAACTTGATAAATTAGATTGCGAAAGAAAACAGATATTTTACTGTAAATAAACTTAATTTGCAATTGTACAATTTACTTACTTCAGTAATTTATAATGAAACCACATAATTTTGCTACTGTGAAGTAACGTTTTTTTGCATGCATATGCACAATCGTATAAAAAAAAAAAAAAAAAAAAAAAGAGTGTTTGATGAAATTTAGTTTAAATATTAACTAGATTTTAGTCAGGCAATTCTCATAGTGAAATGAATAAAATAAATTTACCAATTTATTATCGAGGAAGTAACAATTAGATGAATAAAACGACGATTAATTTTAGAATTCGAATTTGAATGATGAAATATGGAACACAACTCTACCATCCTATTCATGAATAATATAAAAGCTTCAATTTTTCTAATAATTCCACTAACAGGTAATCAAAGTGCTCGGGGAAAATAATTTTTTTTCCAGCTTATTAATTATTCTGCTAAATATAATATAAAGTATATGCTGAATGAACATTATAACATCTAAATCAGATGACTGAGAATTTGGATTTAACGTCAACATTCATCGTATTGAAGTCTTTGTCGACCGATCAAAATCTTTTTAGCAAAATGCGACATATTTTATATCTTATTCACATGTCACCTTGTCGGTTATATATTGCCAAAAGCAGTGAAAATTAAAAGCTTGACATTCAGACATTTGAATCAAATGTCTGAAAATCTGCAGGTATAGTCTTCGATATTCATCATGTTCATAGTTGGCCACCTTAAAATTGGCGGCAGAATGCGATATCTTATTCAATCGGATATATTGCCAATTATAAGTTAAATGAACAACATTTCAGTCAAATGTCTGAAAATCTGCAGACTTAGTCTTCGACACTCACCGCATTGAGTTCATAGTCGGCCGAAAATTACTAACAAAATGAACCTATCACCTTGTCGATATCTTGATCACTTGTTAGCTTGTCGGTTATACGTCAAAAGTTGAATGAACGACATTAAATTATCAGCTTATAATTTAATGAACATTAAATTATAAGCTGCATGAACGACTTTTGAACCAGATGTTTGAAAAATCTGCGAACTTAACAACTTCGACATAAATTGCATTCAGTTCTTAGTTGGTCTATCAAAAATTGCCCGCAAAATAGTCATATTATTGATCTATCACTCTGTCGATTATTTCACCAAATATAGCCAAAACACTTTAATCATTACTTGGATATTTCAACTGTGTATAATATATTAACTTCAAGGCAGGTTTTAAATAAACATATTCGATAATGCGCATCTCTCTGTCCGACAGAGGGACAATTGCCCCCCTGTTACCGCCGCCTCTGTCTTGAATAAATATCCATTATTATATATTATTTTATCCAATATTATCCATTATTTCACTTCTTGTACTTTCTATGACATTTTAAAAGTGATATGATAAATATTGGTGCCACGCATAAACAAAAACATTTTTATTCTTTTTAGTAGGCCTTTTGTGAAGATATAGTGCGGCAAGATAAGATTGTTCAGCTTGGTGCATTAAATTGCTAACATCCGAATTGGCAACATTCGTAACAAAACAGACAGCACTACAAAAACATCTTCGTTTACAAGCGGGGGAGGAATTAATTTGCTGAACAGCTGATTCGGTTTTCTCTTTTCTGTAAACCCATCGAAGGTTTTAAACTTCCTCCACATATAAAATGCTATCATTTGCAAAATAGACGAATACATTATAAATAAAGTTAATTGAATGTGCTATGAATTAATAAACCTATACATTATTTCACGTGACCAATGGGTTCCAGAATAAGGTAAAAAATGTTTTCCTCATTGACTTTGATCATGCAATATATTCTAAATAGATTACATCCTCAATTAAGAGGTCGTATCTAGATATCTGTATTGAGACATTGTCACTGCTTCGATTGTTTCGTAATTGGCGTTATTTTTTAAAAACCGTATGGAATGTCTGTGTAAACATTGAACGCCATATGCGTCCTTATCATATCATTGTCAATCATATTTAAGCATCGTGAAGTGCATGCTGATTTCTTTTTTCAAACAATTTCCTGATAATTCTTGTTTATTTACTTTTCTTATGAAAGCAAGAACTCATATATTTTGAATCCTTACAATATTTTTATATGTATAATATAATTATCCTGTAAAAAAAAAGTGCATTTGGTTATCTACTATTGATAGCATTTAAAAAAAAAGTATGCCTCTTTTATATTTTCATATAATATTTATGAATGAAAATTATAAAACCAATCTTAAGAATATAAACATAGTGTTCTTTAGTCATTTAGTTCCAATTAAAAATCTCAGAATGATCAAAAAATCAGTTTTATACTTAATTAGTTTACCTTGTTATTTTTAAAACCGAGTTTGTATAAACAATAAGATTGTTTTATATTTTTATCACAATTATTGTCCAACTTATTGTATACCTATTGTTATTGAATTCATAGAAGGAATTTTCATATTGAATTATGCTAGATTTTAAAAAAAATTATCTTTAATTGGTATTTTAGAATATTTTATTAGATATAATACTGATGTATGTACTGAGGCATTAAATTGTATTATACTGCTATAAC
Source organism: Argiope aurantia (assembly GCA_026543865.1). NCBI lineage: Eukaryota > Metazoa > Arthropoda > Arachnida > Araneae > Araneidae > Argiope > Argiope aurantia. The sequence continues at coordinate 77,042 of JAPMOR010086501.1, forward strand.
TACTTATATTATTATTATAACTATATTATGTAATGCTATAATTAAATTGTATTAAATTATATTATATTATTGATAAGTATAATAAATGGTCAGTGATAAAAAAAAATTTCAATTGTAATAGTCTTAATAGCAAAAAAAAAAAAAAAAAGTGAAGTTTTTGACATAAACTATTTTAAATCACAATTAAAATTTTGAATAAAATACAAAATTTTTTCCTGCATTTCTTTTTGGTTTTTTTTTAAAAAAAAGATGTATGATTTATTTATTTTATGTCTTATATGTGATGATATCTCTTAATTTAATTTAAATCCTATATAATTTCTGCTTTTTAAAAAAAATCTTTAATTAGCCAATGCCACTTTATTCTTAAATGTTCTCCTATTACCTAATGTAGATTCCACTTTTTTATCTACTTACTGCCAACACACATTCTAAAAAATTTCTTTGTCTTTGTCTTGCATGTCATGAATGAAAGGATAAGAATCTCTGGTGCCTATGCAAGCATTTCAAAAATACTCAAGATTTCCTTTCTTAAATCGACTCGTGTCTAATAAATCCTCTTGCCTTCTGGTGTGAATGTGTGCCTTTGTTACTGTATAAAAATAATTCCTTCCGTGGTAAAATAAATTGAAGTTAATTTATTCAAAAGTCTCTTTTTGCCACATAACTGCCAAAAGTTTACTACAAGTATACTGTTCATTTCAGTATCCTGAGATGACCAATTTTTAACAATTCCATCTCGCTAAGGGGTGAGACATGGAAGGATGTGCACATTATCAGCATTTTATTTTATAGTTAAATATGAACATCTCCTCCTTTCATCTTTTCTCTCTTCCCTATTTTGTCAAATTAAACCCATCCTAACGCATGCACAAAAGTGCAGACAGTTTTAGAATCCATTGTCAAACAATATAATAATTCCTCGTGTGTGTGCATATCAATATTTCTTAAAAAGGATATTTAGTTTTTTTTTAGTTTTCTTTCTTATTTTATTGTATTTATTCATGCATTTAATTTCGTGAAAGTTAAAAAGTTTATTTTGTCTGCCTAAAATACCTTTTAATAATTTTAGAACGATATCTTAAAATATTTTTTCAGAATTCAAAAATAATTGAGAGGCTTCCAATATTTGAAGAAAGCAAACATATTTAAAAACTATTACATAGAATACAAACCCTTTTTTGCATAGAATACAAGCTTTTTTTTTCCAAAATTCTTATTATATTAGATAGAAAAAAAAAAAAAAAAGAGTAGTATCTTCTCTTTATATCAAACCTCCAAGATACTGCTATATTTTTGCTAAGAGTTCACCATTAGCATGGTGGCGAAATCTCAACAAAATGTACCATAATGCATATCAATTAGGAATCATAGCTGCAATTTTGGTACAATGTTAATTTCTCCTATTTAATCCTATTAGCACTATAATAAGAAGTACTGGAAAGACTGGCAATTAATCTGGACATCTATAATGTCATTGAAATTTTTCTCTTTATATTGATTTGATTATTTTTATTTCTTTGATATAGTTTTTTCATCCGAGTTTTGATTTCTTTTTCTAATAATAAATTTTTACATTAGTTCTTTATTAGCAAGCAGCAAACAAAAGATATTTTATCCCATGATGAAGTTATGCTTGCTTCATCATGGGATCCTGTTACTTTTTACTAATCCAGTTTACTTTTATATAAATTGTATATTAGATTTCTTTGTGACAGTCATAGCTCTATAGTGACACTTATGGGGAAAATAGTATTTTTTAAAAAACATTTTATGCACTTTATTTTCTATTTTTAGTTGATTATTATTTAAAATAGGTTCAATCACATCTCCCATCAGCATCGGGTCTTTTTTTTTTTTTTTTTTTGCTTTCGAATTTTTCAAAGTATAGTTTGTTTAACTTGGTGCTGGAGGAGACATCATGGAAAGAATAGCTAATTTGAATTCTTCCAATGGATTAGCAACCTTTTATGTTCTTTGAATTAGTAGACAATTTATCATCTTTTGATAGAGTTTGTCTCTGTTTTTTTTTTTTTTTAATTGAAGAAAGGTTAAATTGCCATTCTTGTATTGCAATATATTTTCATAATATTGTTCATTTTTATTTTATTAATATTCTTCTAGAGTATTTCTTTACAAAAAATATTATTAAATATTCATTTCTAATTATTTTGGATTGTTTTAAAATTATCAATTAGTTACCTTGGCAATCAGCCGATTCATTACAGGTATTGATTATATTTTATTTTGTTTAAATCATTTAGAGTAATTCCATGCTGATTATTCTCACAAATTATCAGACATTAAAAGGGAAAATATTTTGACAGGAATATTTCCTATGTTCATAATGCTAGTTTTAAATGCTAATTCTTAATGCTAGTTTAAAAAAAAAAAAGTGTTTTAAGATAGATGTGAGGGTTCTTTCTTGCATATTTTCTGTAGGTGTTCTCCAAGGAACTTCAGCTCTATTAAGATATACTCTTATCCAAGTATTGAAAGAAGCTTGGAAAATATTTTGTTAACAAAATTAAGCAAAGCCATTTGAGTTTAAAGCTATGATGAAATGTGATTGATTATATAGTTACAAAAATAGAGTATTTTAATTCTGAATTCACATTTTAATGTATTAAAATATTAAATCCAAATGTTATTAAATTTAAAATATTAATTGGTCTCGTAAGAAATAATTGTAAATTATCTAAAATTCTGAGTATTTTGCAAGTCTTATGATATAAAATTGATAGTAGTAAATGATAAATAATAGTAAATGAAATAATAAATAATTCAAAATTTCCTTGACAGTATGCAGTTAATTATCATTATGCAATTAGGAATTGATCATCATTTTACCAAGTTCATATTCTCTGTTGTAAATAAAATTGTACCACTCTAATCCTTTATACAGCTACTTACAAGAATACAACTATTTATTTTATAGGAATGTAGAACTACATTTTTTTATGTTTCTTAAAATCAATTATATTTTAATTTTCATTTGCAAAATGTATATTTTGAAGATAGTCTTTCTCTTTCATTATATTTCTCATTGATTTCTTATATTTTATACTTTTGCTTATAAAATATTTTTCAATTTTTCTAATGGCATGTTTTTTATTGAAGGGAGAATCCTGTTCATGTTTTTGAATGTTTTTTTGAAGTGGTTATTCCTAGTGAAAATGAAGAAAGTAAGTTCTTATATCTCATATTATTTGTGGTTTTTTTAATGCTATTATTTTTAAAAATTAATGAAGTTTGTCTTTATTTTGCAGAAGCTTGGATACTTCAAAAGTACCCGGAAAATTTTGATGATAAGGTATTGAAAACATTACTGCCTTTGTGTATTGATTTTATTAAAAATTCTAAATATTTGGTTTTTTCATAATTAAAGAATTATTTTGCAGGAAGTGCTCAAGTCTGTGCCTGAATTTGCATGCCCATGTGAATTTACAAAGTAAATAGATTCTATTTTTTTACTCAATTGTTTTAAATTTTATTTCAGATTTCATTAATTGTTTTTATCTTTCTTATTATATAGGTTATTTTATCGGTATGTATATTTCATTTAGAAACTTTTGTTTCAGTCGTATTAAATTATCTCGTATTTTGTATAACTCTTCATTATAGACTATCAAAATATTGAGAACTTTTATATTACATCTGTTGATTCTCTTTATGTTTAACAGTATTATATTTTCCAGTTATCAAAATATATTGTCATATGTATTTGTGCTGTTTATGGATAATTATAAAAATGAAAAATACTTTCCAATATTTTCTATATTGCTGTACTGAGATTTGTAGAGTAATTTAAGCATTTTTGATATATGAATACTCTTGACATTTTACTATAAGAAGTTTTTTTTTTAATTCTCTATCTTATTATAAAATTCTGCTCTTTAAAATTCTGCTCTTTAATTAAAAACATGATAGTTAAAATATCAATTCACAGATTAAGAATATCTCATGAATAATTCTAAAATATAAGAATTGCTTGCATGCCATCAAATCTGTTTAATGTTTTCCTTCAATACAATTTAATATTCAAAGTACATATTTTACAAAAGTAAAATGATGTATGACCATGTATAAAACCTGATAACACACTATGAATATTTTTTCTTATATTTTAACTATTTTGATAAAATTAATTTATAAAAATATAACTGTGTATATTTTTGGGTTTTTCATATTTATATATATATAACAACAATAATAAATAAATAAAATAAAGGATAAATTATTATCTTTTATTCAATGAAAAATTATACATTTTGAAGTAGCTTTCAGAATTCGTTTTTCTTTCCTTTTTAAATATCCTATTTCTGTATATATGATTTAGCTTTTTACTATTCATTTATCAATGGAGGGGGAAAAAATAACCACTTTTCTTGACTTTAAGGCATTTTCTTTAATAGAAAAATTACAACAACATGAATTGAATTTCTGAAGTAATATCATATTTGGAGACAATTACCTTAATTGTCCCCAAATTAAGATTTTTAAAAGAATGAAAAAACAAAAATTGAAAGAATGAGTTTCAAAAGTTGAAGAATAATTTAACATTAATTTAAAACAAAGGTTGAAAGAATAATTTTTTTTCTAAGAATTAATGCTCTTTATGTTAAAAAAAAAATATATTTCTGTATCTGTAAAGTTAACTTTGAAATATTTTTTTTCATTGCAGTGCTGCAATACAACATTTTTCATTTGTTTTGACAAGCCTTGATAGCAAATGGTCTTTTGGTTACTGCAGACATGCCCCAGATTCTCCTACCCTTTTTGTGATGCTCAGGTATTTCCCTTCCACCTAATTTTTGTCATTATTTCTGTTCTCAGTGTACTAATCTATCATTATCATTTCATTTTCAAATCAAGATGAAAATTTTATCAATTTTAAAATATTAGGATAGCATTAGTACTTAGTCAAGTGTAATTGGTGAGATTCCTATCTGTTTAATTGCATTTACATATTTACTATAATTTTAATAAACATCAAGTGTCTACTTAAATATACTTATGTTTTGTCATGAGTCATAATAAATAAACTAATAAAAATATGTACATTTTCTTAAAGTTACTAAAATAAATAATGAACCTAAAATGAATTATTTACTATTAATACTTAATTAGATTAAAAGTATGTTGAAATGTGAGACAAATATTGCAGTTTTTCTTTCTTTCCTTTAATAGCAAGAGCTAGTTGTCTAGTGCTGCAAAATGTCACTATGTTTTATTAAAAGTGTAGTCAGCTTGTAATTTGACTTCATTATTATTATTATATTTTCCAAGATTAATGATTTCAAGATTTCCAAGATTAATTTATAGATAGTGTTTTACTTATTAATACATTCCATGGAGTTTAATATATGCATATCTTTTATTCAACTACTTTATTTATAATAATATTAGTTATACTTGTTAGAAATAGTCAAATAATGTAAAGTTTCTAAAATTTTCTGCTGTATTTTAGTAATATAACCAGCTGCTTTAGTTCATTTAAATATTTACCGTTCCATTTTAAATGGATATAATTCATGTTATTATCTCATTCACAAGACAGATGCAACTCTCTGTGCCATCTAGATTGCATCAACTAACACTAGTATTTTCTCTTAAAAGGTGCATATTGGATTCCAGATTAAAATTGTTATAGCTCATTTTGAGCACAGACTTTCTACATTGGTATACTTTTTTTTATTGAAAAAAAAAGAGAAAGAAGGGAAGCTTATTATCAGATATAGATAATATTATAAAAGCTTATTAATAGATTTATGAATTAACTTGTTTAAAATAATTTTATGATGATCCAAAGAAAAATGATCTAATTTTTTTGTTTCTATTATTCATGCAACTTAACTCAGTCTGTCATTGATATAACTTTTCTTTACCCATATATATATTTACTTTTGTAACTGAAAATTAGATAAATAAGTTAAATCCAATTATAATTGTATTAGTTATATGCATGAATCAGTATCGAAATACAAAATAGTAAATAATTTGTTGTTAAAAAACATTAATTCATAATAATACATCACGGGAATGAAATTAATATGAACCAAATGAAAATAAAAAGGTTTCAGCATTTTTTGCAGTTCTTATTGACCCTGCCGAAGAATCAAAGACCATTGAGAATCTAATGAGAAAAGTGCTTTTTGTCTTTAATGACAAACACGGTCAACAGAAAATGTTAAAGTTTTTATGTAGTTTGTATTGATTTCATTCCATCTCATATGTTTACATTAATATGTTTTGCATGCAAATATTTTATTATTCTGATTCTTCATTTTATATTGATCAATATTGTATTTTAAACAATGTTGTTGCAATATATTGCACATTCTAATTCAGTTTATTGTGTATTCATGACATTTGTATTGTTTTTTTTTATTTCCACATATAATCTTTTATTTTATATTCTTTATATATAATATGTATGTTTGCTTTCAACTTTCACTATATTTTTTCTTTCAGCTACTTGCCTTGGCATGAAACATTTTACAAAATTTTGAATCAAATATCAGATCTTACCAATGCCAAAGAAGTGAGTTACTATCTTCCGTATAAATTAATTCTCTGGCTCAGTATTGTAAAATATTATTGATTTTTTTCTCATTGATTTTTTTAGTCTGGTATGTTGACTAAGTTCCTAGAATCTCTCTACAATTCTCCAGTCCCTGATCCTGGTTTGAATCTGCATGTTTCCTATAATGATAAAGTAGGAATTACATTATTGTATAAAATAAATATTACAAATTTATTTGAATTTTCATCAAATAAGTATATTTTTTATACATAGGAATTTATTGTATACTGTCCAAATCATTTGAAACCTCCAAGTATACCAGAAAATGTAAGTTTTGAAGATTTATTTTTATTTATAATTTTTTCTAAATTATAGTATAAAGCAGAAAACTTTACAATCTTTTTGTTTATTTTACTTTTCTGGCAGGATATTATATCTAAATTGCAAAAATAAAGAGATGCAAATTGTAGGAGTGTGATTTTATTTGTTTGATAGTTGTGAATTTTGATAGTAAATGACTTACTTTAAGTGTTTTTGTTTAAAGTTGAAGCAGTAAGATTCTTGAGTAATATTTTATTTTCCTTTGGTTTTGCCAAAGATATTTTATAAGTAACTGGATTTTGTGTAATTAAAAACTTCAGTAAGAAATTTGATTTTTACATTTAAATTATATGCTAATTTAATTAAAATCTTTACCATCTTAAAAATCTCTAAATTGCACCACTAGTTATTTGTGATATTAAAAATTTTATTTATTGGTATTTAAATTGTAAATAAGTTTATATGTTAGCAAGTAACATTATATTCCTTTAAATTATATCTACATATTGTGTGATAATTTCAAGTCTTGCTGAAAAAAAATGAGATAACTTTTATCTTGAGGTCAAGCATTCAAAAGTACAACAATCTTTTATCAACTTCTGAATTTGAGATGATAAGTTTATCATATTTGTCTCTGAAGTGCTGATAATGTTTTGACAGATTGTTCTAATGGAAATAAATATTTTAAATAACTAATTTTTCATCTATAAATAATATATATATATAATTTCTTTATTATTTTATCAAATTTTCTGAATAAAAGCTGTTATTAATAATGTATGCTTGCATATTACACTATTTGTTTGAATTTCTTTGAAAATGAATGTACTTTTCACTTCTGATATAATTTTGTAATATATATTTTTAGGCTATTTATTTATGTTCATTAACTTATAGTAGATTGTATTACTGATTTATTTATCTTTATTTCCTTATTATGAATTTAAGGTTCAATAGAAGTAAAAAATTAGTGTGCTAAACCTATTAATTCACAATCTTTTCTTTCTTTCTTTCTTTTTTTTTCGATTTTTTTTAAAAACAATTTATTTGAAAGAAAATCTTGAGCCATTTTAATGTATGGTTTTTCGGAATGGGCGTTTTGTAGAAGATTTTGGTATTTATTGGCATGATTTAAGAAAAATATTTTTTTTTTATTAACTTACAATTTAAGGAGAGCAAGTAACTCTTTTAAATAGAATTAAAATGTTGCTTAAAAGTTTCATTTTTTTAGAAATGCAGATTTATGCAAACAATAATTCTAATTTTTCTTTTTTTAGAGGAATTTAACTGAATATTTTAATGCGATTGATGCTCAAAATATGATGATAATTTTTGCTAGGTGAGTTTTATGCTTGTTCCCCCCTTATAAAATTGGTTAAAAATAATTTTTTAATATACTTTTATGGAACTTGTTATATTTTTCTGATTTAATGTTATGCTTTTGATACTTACTCATCAGAAATTTGGTTGGAATTTTATTTTATTTTAGTTTTATTAATCTTAATATATTTATAGCATGCTCCATGAACGGCGGATACTTGTTACTTCCAAAAAACTCAGTCGTTTAAGTGCTTGTGTTCAAGCTGCAAATGCTCTCATTTATCCAATGCATTGGTATGTTATGTTCTTAAATATTTACTTAGGATATCTTAATTTTTCATATTTTTTTTAAATATTGAACCAATAACCTGATTTCCTCTTAATAATTTATAGGAGGGCTTGTCAGCTTTTGATTTATGTATCATTTGTAGTATCTTGTATTAATATTATTCTGAAATGTATTTGTATATTTTGAATAGCATAAAAAGTGAACACTAAGAATTTGAATTAATATTCAGAATGAATGTAAAACACGTGCACACACACACACACAAATTTTTTGTCAGTTCCAGATGAAGTTAAGGTTTTGAGATATTTCATTTAGCTGGAAAGATAATTTATGATTTTTTGTTTTTGTTAAAAGATATCAGTATATTTCTAGCAGGGATCATTTTAAATTTTTTTCAACCAATTATATCTTTACATGTTAGTATTATATTTTATCAATTTAAAAAAAAAATAAGCCAAGGATATGTGGGAAGCTTGAACTTGACTGATGTTTAAAATTGTTAAATATAAATTTCAAAATAAATAAATTTAATAATAAATATAAATTTTAAATAAGCTCAATCTTTATTCATAATAAGTCTTATTATGTGCTATTATGTACTGCTGCCAACTATTTACTATATAGCATTTTTATATTATGTAAAATTTTATTTATGAATTGGATTGAATGATATAAATATGTGTTCTTTTTTATTATAACCCTTCCATTTAGATTGCATTGATTCTTATTTCAAAAATTCTTTTCTGATAGCATAAATATTTTTTAAATATTATTTCTGTTACAGAATTTTAAAAAAATTGAGATCCTTTATTTTATGGTTGTTGCTTTGTTATACAGTCATTAAAAGAATACGAACTTATTGATTCAATTTTATATCATTAAAAATTAGAGAATTTAAATTTAAGTTTGGAAATATTTAATATAACAATTTTTAAAACACAATTAACATTGAGGATTAACACTGAACTTCTGAATAATTATTTGCAATCGCATTATTTTTGAAACTGTGTTTTACTTCATATCCTACACTCTTGTCTTTTTATATTTTCTGTCTTTTAATTATTTACCCTTTTTTTTATTTTAGGCAGCATATTTTCATTCCTGTTCTTCCTAAGCATTTAATTGATTATTTAAGGTAATGTTTATTTTTTATTTGTGTGAGGGCAGTTTTTTTTAATTCAATCTAAACAGACTCTTTTATAAAGCTAAATATCTATAAAAATAATTTAGATACATAACTTAGCAATTTATTTACATTTAAATAAAAAATGTAATTAATTTTATTTTTAAATTTGAATAAACTCTAAATAAGCTATCTAACTATAGTTTAAATATAACTTAATTTAAATTTTCATAATCAGATTCATTGTCTCTTGGCGACAATCTCAATTCCACCAAGATTTATTGTATTTGTGCTCTTGTGCATGAAATGTGGCTTGATGCTGTTGATGAGTGGATTAAATTGGAGAATTTGTTGTCATTTTGGATTTGTTGTCATTTGAATCAGATTGTGAAGGAAAGTTAAGGTATATGTTCAGTATAATTAGAATGTACATTCCATTCATTCTAATTGTATTTTTGATTGAAAAAATGAAGCTAAAAGAAAAATTTATTTAGAAAACATAGTTTTAAACCCCTAATTTATGTTGATTTCCTTTCATTTATAATTTCAAAATTATAGTTATGTAAAAGAACTAAGCAGAATTTCTATTATTCCCCTCCTCCTTTCAAATCAATATTTTTTTTTTCAATATAAATTTGAAAGACAGCTATGAAAAATTAGAATTAGTATGTGAGATTGATAAATATTTCAAATGTATTTTTATCACTTCCAAAGGAAAACATAATACTTTGAATAATATTAAACTTTTTCCAGAGTTATGTCAATAAAAAAGAGATTTGAAAAATAATTTTTTTAATACAACTCTTAATATAGGATGCTTTAATACATTAAAGACCAATAATTACAGTTCTTTTTTCTATCTTTTATCAAAAATTCATTTTAGTAGCATGAATTTAGAGATTAATTTTAATCATATCAATATTAGCTACAAGTTGATGCAGATTTTATAGATATTTGTAAATTTTTTTTATAGAAAATGTTAGTTGTATATGAATTTAAATGTTATTTCTGTTTTAAACTGCATTTAAAATATTTAATTTCTTTTTTAAATTGTTGATCTTATGCTGTAATATTTTACAATCATGTGAAGACCTTCTATCATTTATTTAATCATCTATGAAAGCTTAAAGTAATGTAAAATGAAATATTTGTTTTCATAGTAGTTTGATGGTTTGGAGATAATTTGATGTTGAATATAAATTTAGTTTCCAGAATTAAAAATTGTTTTTAATTTTTTATTAAAAAATTGTTTTATGTAAAAGGTTGATCAAAATTAAATCATTATAGGGTTTACCCCATTCACACTGCCTTCATTTTTGTATAAATAATAGACAAAATGTCCATAAAATATACAAAAATATAATTTATTATGGTGTAGTCATAAGGTATTTAAAAAAAAACGCTACTTGAAACCTGATAAGAAGAGGATGTTTGAATAGTGAGACATAATTTATAAGAAAAGATAAGAAATATAAAAGAATATATTGCTTAATTTCAATACATTTTGGTAGAAATCCAATTCTAATCACCAGAATTGTTTTCATGTGTTGATATATCAGATATATTTTTTATATAATCATCAGAATCTTCTTAAGATAACATTTTTTTTATATCTTTGCAAAAAAATTAAAGTAGTCACTGCCACTAATACTATAATTTTCTAAGTTATTCTTATGCTTATTTATACTTGGCATGATAAATTTTTTTGGAATTATATAGAAAGATGATAATATATAAAATCAATTGCTACATACACAGTGCAAAAGACCCTTGCTGACTTGTATTCAAAATATCACTACACATGCACAGGTTTGACTATGTGTTTAGGCTTTAATATTTCATCATGACTTTTTCATGTTGCTATTCTATGCAAATGGGTTAAAAATAATGTGCAAGATAATTACCTTAAAAAATGTTAAGCATTAAATCTTAAAAGCATTTTTAAATGTAAATACTTATGACTTGTAAAAAACTGAAACATCCATCAATTTATTATAATGCTTTTTTTTTCATTCTTTTAGTGCACCGATGCCCTTTTTGATAGGAGTACCATCTATAACTATAGAGGTAAAATTTAATTCTTTTCATTTGATAATAATTACTGAATCTTATATATTTGCTTTTTTTTAAATGTCATAATGTGCACTGAGTATTTGAGATAGAATTATTTTCTTTATTTACATCAAGTTTCTCTTTTATTTGTGTGAGGTTTTTTTTCCAACTAAACTTAAAATACCAGTTAAAACAAATGTTTAATATTTCTGACTAAGCACTGATAAATGAATGTTTTTTTTCTAAAAGTGTTTTAAAATACATAAAATGTGGTAATATTTTTATTTTGTTATATATATACTAGCCACCTTTGGCAACCAGCCAGTTTGCCGATCTTAATTCTCCTTAAAATTTCAAGTAACATACAAATATTTTAAGCTTCACATTTTGATAGTCATATAATTCACTCATACTTTGAAAACGTCATAAAGCCATAATATGCTTTCTCTCTATCTAATTTTCAATCAGTGCCCGTAAAATTAAAGTGGCAATGATTAAACTGCAATCAATTTAAAAAACATTTTTTACTGAAACCACGCATTTAAAAAAAAAAATATGAGTACTGAAAAAAGAATCGTTCAGTATTTTAAGTCATACATGCACTACAGAATAATTTTCATAATTTATGTATTATCTTAAGAATTATTCTACAAAGATTCATCATAAAATTCAGTTTCTAGTTTTATTTTCAAAAGGATTTAAATAACACTAAATATATATATTTTATTTTGTTTTTGTCTATAAATATACTTTAAAAAGTTATGAAATCTAAATTTTATACAGTCCTTTGGTCCTAAGGGATCATATTCTCGAAATATTTTTGACACTGCAACTTTTAAATAAGTAAATGATATATCTTTTGCTGTCAGATATGATCGATTTATGAACCTTTGAATAGAATAGATTAGAACAATCAACATTTTCATAATCCTAGGCCAATAAGTCTTGAGAAAGATGAGATATCATCTTTGAGACTGTCGATGAAGTGGTCTAAAATCACCCATTTTTATTAAATCGTGATATTTAAATACTCATAAATAAGTCAGTTATAGAGACTAATTTAGTTGATTGGAAAGCAGCTGTTTTTATTTTAAATATTTGTATCTGAAGAATATTTTGTTAAATATGATTCGCAGAGCAGAGGATCTAGATAAACATTCGTCATTTATTAGAATATTTATAGATTCAAGTTATATAAAATATAATTATTTACTTCATTTAGACAATTTTACAACATTCATTTCTATTATTAAAGGTTTACAAATTAGTCATTGGGCATTGAATTGAAAGGATACATATTAAACCATGTTTATCTTGAGTATAACTGATTTATGGAATTAATAATGTAGGTATTGTAAAATATCATAGAAATCTTTAATTTGCATTTACTTTTTATAAAATATCCTATTTCATATTTATTTCATTTCATACAGACACATGCTGGAAATTACATTTTTATATGTTTAATTTGCAATAAATTTTTTTTTTAATTTAAGCTTTTTATCAATATGATGGCAACATGCTGATGAAAGCTAATAATTAGATAATTTTTCCTATGCACGGGTAATGTGCTTGTGCAAGTTAAATTTTATTTTTATTTTGTGCAAAATATAGTGTTGGAAAAATAAGGTTAAAATATATCTTTAAAAATTTGTTAAAAATAAGAACTTAATTTATAGGTTAAAGCATTGGTATCATTTAAAAGATAATTTTTTGAACTTTAACTTGATGAAAAAATCATCAATAATATTTTCGGAACTTATAGCGGAAAAACACCAAAATTTCGATTGATTTTTAATTAATTAAAAAAATTTTAAAAATTGCTCCCAGGTGCACATATCTTGTCTCCAAGGTATAATCATGCCAAATTTGGCAGCTTTAGGTAAAACGGTATGGTCAGTAGAGCACCAATACGCAAACACATTGAGCTTTATTAACGATGGGTTAATGATTTGATTATAGTTCATACAAAAATACTAAAATCGCGATTAAAAAATGGAAGGGTGGGGGCAGGAGGGTGAAAATTTGGGGTTATAGGTAATTTTTGATACCAAAAAAAAAACAACTTTTTTGTCAAAAAAAAAAAAATTCTGGATAGGGACACCCTAATTACCGAGCGTTATGAAATATACTTTACGACCTATTCTCATACCTACCAAATACGCATAACAAATTTCATAAAAATCGGTTGAGCCGTTTCGGAGGAGTACGAACACAAACACCGTGACACGAGATTTTTATATATTAGATATTTTCTTCAAATATTAAAGAAAAAGATTTGCTTTTGTATTTCTTTATTTTAAAGTGGAATCATTTGCTTGTAATCCTCTTTTATCTAATGCTAACAAAAAAATTTGTATTAAATTTTTATTTGAGTATTGCATATTTAATTCTGTTATTTGATTGAAGAATATGTAATGGTCTTGCTTCTTTTTAGAAATTTAGACAGAGTGAACTGGGTGATGTTGTTGTATTAGATGCTGATAATAACCGTGTGAAAACACCTTATAAAGATCTAGAAACTCTACCTCCTGATATTGTGAGTGTATTTTATATTCTTTCATTATTGGAATTTTCTTTGGAAAAAAATCATATTTTTAATTAAAAATATATTCAAAATTTTTTTGCAAATATTTTATATATTAGCTCATGTATGAAATTTTGAATTATATTTAACAAATTTTATGGAATTGAAACTTAAAAATAAAAATTTTGAAACAAATACAATTTTATTGAACATTTTTATTTTCAAAAGATGGAACAATTTTTATATAAACAAAAAATTTATATTAAAATTTAATTTGTAGGAAATTTTTAGAAATATATATTAGATTCTTGAACATTATTAAAGTAGAGAAATTTTCATCTTAAATTTTTAGTAAAATTTTTAATCATATCTACTAATATGTGAAAAAAAATTATTGTTTTTTGAGAAAAAATATGTAAAACCTTACACAAAACATTTTATGTCATCTCTGTATTAAAAGGGAAAAGAAAAAGGCTTTAGCATTTAACATTTCACTATAAAAAAATCTATAGTGCATGGCATGAAGATTTTAAAATTTATATATTTTCTTCTGCAATTTGATTTAAATAGATAACTCAGAATTTAATTGGAAATTATAAACATAACACAATTTTGTTTCTTATCCTGTATTTTATTTATAAAATAATGCCAGTAATTTATTTACATGCAAATTTTTTTTCTGTAAGAGAGATTCTGAATAAAAATTGAAGTTAAATTATTTTTTTATGGAGCTCTTCAATAACAAGAAAAAAAGTTTTTTACTAAGTAATCAGTCATAAAAACTTAGCACCTGTTATTTATGGGGAGAATTTCCACATCTAAATATTCAAAATCCTCAATAGTTGCTTTTTCAACACATCAGATTAACTCATTCAATATACAGCAAGCAAACTTGTATCAACTTGTGATCAATCCCACATGTTTTATAATTCTTCCTCTAGGCTAAACATCCAACTGTTTAAATAGTGAATTATTCATAAATCTCTGTCTTCTTTTACTAACCTTTTGCCAGTTTTTTAAAGTTCTCATTTCACTTGCATTAACCTCTTGTCTTCCCAGCTAATCAGAATGATTAGTGCATACAATTAGCTTAACGGAAAGTCGTTGGATGGATCATTAAAAAATATGTTTAAATAATGTCACCTTTTATCTCCTTGAATTCCAGAAGATTCTTGAATAAATTTTTATATCTGTTATCCTAATATACATATACAATTCAACACATCTTATAACATCTCTTTTGTAAGAAGAATTAAATTCTTTTATTAATAAAAACTAGCTTTAAAATATTTTTCTACAAGTGTCAGTTATTTTGGTTATAATGAGCTTTACTTTCTTACAACATAAAAAAAAAATCTTACACATGAAATAATTTTCTTAATTAAAATTTATTGATAAAAATTTAATCTTCTTAAAAAATTTTCTAACCTTCTGTTGCACACTATTATTCTTTTCTTTTTTATGAATCAAATCTATAATGTTACTTCTCTCCAAATTTCTCATTTAAAGTATACATTGTTAAGAAAAGTTTTAGATGAGATTGTTGAATATTATATAAATCATGCATTGATTAAAAGACACATTAAAAGGAGAAAAAAAAAACTTTTCAGCATGGCATTCATATGTAAAGGAACTAATTTTGTGCAATTTTGTTAGGTATCTTCTTTGAAGCGAAGCTTGAAAAATCCAAATATGATGTTGGGAGATGGTGTATCTAGAGCTTTCATGAGAGCATTAGTGAAACTGATTGGAGGCTACAGAGACTCCTTAAAGTTTGTATTAGGCGAGAAAATCAGTTTTGATGCTGAAGCATTTATTCAAACAAGGCCTCCTTCTGTCCAGCCTTTTCTAGAGACAATGCTTCATTTGCAGATATTTCAACAGGTGAGTATAAATTTTAATTATGAAGCTAATAGTTCTTATAATATTTTGATTCTGGTGGAGGGGGTCCTGAGTCAATAAAATTCTAGAGCTATCTTCTCATAGTATAATGAAACCAAGTTCTTAGAGATTACTCTAAATGTTCAACTTACTTTTAAAAATCATAATGAAAATATCCATTAAAAATTCAAGATATTTATTGAATATGTTATTGAGGGAAAATATCCAAAAAGTTGAATTGATCTTGTTGAAAAAGTAATTGACTTTCTACAAATCCATGCTTTGTATACTAATTATATGTTCTACTTTAGTCATCAGACGGGGGGAGGGGGTAGCAGCAACTAAAGTCACATTAATAATTCTGAAATTTCCAAAATATGAGAGATTGTAAATTTTCAATTACTTTGATATATCAGGAATCAAAGCATCCTATGTTTAATCTGAGGTTGCTAATCTGTGACTTAATTTAAGATTGCTGTTGATTAAGGAATTTCTCAAAGCAATAGCCATTAGACATTAGAAAAAAAATATATTAGTAATAACAAAGCCATCCAGGGAATGTCTGTATATGATCAGAATAATAACTCCAATCCATGCTCTCTTTGTAAGCAGATACCCACTAGAATTAAGATTCTTTCTATAATTAGCCAAATTGATGATGATAAAATGAGCAGTTAGACAATCATATATGTGCTAGCAAATATATATTTAATTATTTGTAATTTTTTTTACCTCTATTAATTAACTAGTTATAATATAATCATAATTTACTACAATTACACACAGTTGTTGTAAAAAATAATCTATTTTGGCATTATGTATTCTTTTTGCTTAACAAGCAATATTACCTATCTCAATTTTCAAAATTCTATAAAAAGGTTTTTCTTTTTTGCCACTGATAACAAATCTTCCTGACATTTTTTTTTCACATAATGCATTCTCAAATCAGATACAGTGATTGCATTATCAAATCAGATCTTTTTGCTTTTTTTTTTTTTTTTGGAAAATTGACACAAATATTGTTGGCTAAACAATGATTAGTTTCATTTCTAACCTTTTTTTCCTGTTAAAAATAGAGGATCCCCAAGCATTTCCAAAGACTCCTTCCCCTTTGGACCTTTTGTTTATTTTATATGCCTTTTTAATTATTTGGCATTTGTTAATAAAAATGAATCATAAATTAAAGACTGAAAAACAAATATTTAAAATAAAAATTAGCATACATTATTTGTTCCATTTTTTTAAGAATTATTATTTATTTATTTGATAATAAATGCATATTTCACTTTTAAGGAATTTTTATTTTCATTTTCAGTTTATTGAAAATCGCTTAGATATGTTGAATTCAGGTATAGGATTCAATGATGAATTTGAGTATGAAGTAAACATATATGAAGTGCATTCCAGTAATAACCTCAAAACTCAGTACAAAGAATGGGTTACAACCATGAAGGTATCAATGAATTTTTTTAATTATAATTGTATGCTTAGAAATTAAGCCATTTCATAAGTTAATTGTCAGACATCCAATTTTACTTATTTTTATTGACTTATTTGTGTAAATAAACTTCAGTAAACTCATTTCCTGATGTGCCAGAGCTTTGAAATTTCATGCTACTTGGCAATTGATTTGAGAAATAGTTGGTTTAAAAATTTTATAATATTTATAATAATGAATCATAAATTAAAGACTGAAAAACAGAAATATTTAAAATAAAAATTACTAAATTAGTACTTTTTATCAATAAAAGTATGATTCAAAGAATTTTCAAAAATTTTTATTTTAAGTTTTTTTAGCTGCTAATTTTTATAAATTCTAATCAATAAGCTTAAAAAGAAAATAGTTTTTTTTTTAAATCAACGGTTTGAAATATCATTTGAAGAATATTTATGTTGAGATTTTTTTAAAAATATCAATTAGAATGAATTATGCATTTGGTTGTTATTTTGCCATTTTTTTTACATTATTGGTAAATTATTTTATTTTATGAATTTAGGCTTTTTTATAATTTTAGAAACATAATGTAACTGCAGAAATTTTGTAAAATAGTTTGAGATGCACAATATTCAATTAGTTCATATAAAGATTAAAAAAAAACTTATCATATACTGTTTTGATTAATAAAAATCTTCCTTATTATTTTTTTTAATTATCAGAATAATCTAGAAAAAGGTAGTTATGAAAATCTTTATTTCAAATTTCAAATGCATATGAAAAATAAAGCGAATAGTCTTAAAAATGCAGTACTCTGTTTTTCTGAGACTAAAAACAATTTTTTTTTTTTTTTTTAGTATTTTTTCAGTAGTGCTCAAAAAAAGAAAATATTAAATAATCTTTTAATTTATGAAAAATTCAGATACAGATCAGTTGAACAAAGTTCAAAAATGTTAATTATTATGCAAAATTGTTTTCATAATTATATTTTTGATTTTAGAAAGAGGGTGGTGCATTTTTGAAGAATGTGAAAAGTAAAGTAAGTATTATGTTTTTTTTCTCTTCCGTATGCAATATCTTTTGCTTAATTTGATTAAAATAAATAATATTTTTTTTCAGTTTTAATCTGTGTAATTTAATTTTACCTCTGCCTTACTTTACTGCAAAAAATTTGACATTTTTATTACTTGATTCCATGAAAAATATTTTTAAATCTACTTTTTTTAGGTTGAAGGCTTTGGATAAAATAGCAAAATATTGATTTTAAAAAGTTCTGCTGTGATTTTTTTTCTTTCAAAAAATTGTGACCATTGCACCAGAGAATATTACTTTATTTAATTTTTATAATATAAATATCCTTTTAATTATAATTTTTATCATCTTTCTTATAGTAGTTTCTTTTTTTTTAAATGAAATATATAAGGGATTTGAATAGATGAATTAAATGTTAAATTTCAAATATCATAAATAAAGAAATATATAAGTGGCATTAAGGAAATACACATATTTAAAATATTGGTAATAACATAACATTTTTCATTTAATAAAAATCTTACAAGATACCCACTAGTAAAAAAATGATATTCAGATTATTTTTTATTGCTTTTTAAATATATTGCATTTTTACTATTACAATGATTTCAATCTTATCTCATATTTTTTTAAAAATAAATTTTTTTAATTTTTTTTTCTTTAATTCATTTATTTTTTTATTTATTTTAATATTGTTTGGTTTCAGACTAATCCTGCTGTAAAGCATGCTTATAAATCTGTAAGTTTTTATTTTATTTTTTTTGTTGTTGATTAATTTTTTTTCTCCAAAAAAACATTTTTCAATTTTTAAAAAGTATAAAATTTTTACATGAAAAGGAACTTATACATAATGGTCATATTTATTTGTATGATTTTATTTTATTTGTTAAAATGTGAGAAGATAATCATTCTTTAGAGAAATGTTCTAATTCTTTGTTTTTGCCAGCCGACAGCATTTTAAACAAATATTAGAAATCAGAAAGCATAAAAAAATTCCCTTCTGTAATTAATAACTATGACATCTTAAGAAGTGTAAAACTGCAATGAAATGGGAAAATAAGAATTTGATTATTAATCAGGAAAGGAAATATTCCAAATTATTTGAAATAAATACTTTATTGTGTTGATCAACATTAAAAGTCCATTAACCCCTTACACACTATAGAAATCCTACTGTCTCGATTTTAATTAGATAGTATCAAAATTCGAATTTGCTCATAAGATTAATCTGAATCTACATAAGACAAAGTAAAATTGTTTTTTGGATTCGAACCCAACTAGATAGAAAAAGAATTAATAAATGAAAATGAATTGATTTTATTTCATACATAATTTTTGGAGATTCTGAGTACAGTATTCTAACAGAATATGCAGCATGGTTGCTTATATAGAGAATGGAATTAAATTTAAAAGTTTTTTTGCGAGTTAAGATTACCTGGTTAATAGCAAGCAAACTTGACTGAAAATTGGTTTTTTATATCACAGTGTTTTAATGTTTTACTATAACAGTGATTCTTTCTTCTAAATTAAAAAAAATAAAAAGAAGCTAGTAATCTCTGTTCTCAATTTTCTGTTTTGTAGTTACTAAACGGGATATTAATCAGTACTCAGTTATTACTTTTATAATGATTTCTATAGTAGCCATCTGGATGTTAAAATAACTGCATAATAAATTCTGTTCCATACATTTAAATTTATTCTTTTGGATGAAAATTTTATTTTCAGCACCTATTAATTTTATTTAATAGGTGCGCCTATTCATTTTCAGCGCCTATTAATTTTATTTAATATTACTATTAATTTTGTGATGATTTCATGATATTTTTATGGTTCTATATAGCCTGTTCTTTCCATTTATAAGAGCCACCAATTACAACTTCTGGGCATTTATTATAAAAGACAGTTATTTATGAATTTAAAATCAACTTTAACAGTTGTTGATTAGCAATAAATTCTTTAACATTTTTTAAATCATAAAATGGAGAAATAGTATTGAAGGTTTTCAATTGAAATTTTGTTATAGGTCAATTAATTCAACAATGTTGTCAGTTTTGAAATTTTTTTTCCTTTTAGTTTTGTGTTACTATTCATAAATGTGTTCTTGCATTCATTGTTTATTTAACATTTTATGTTTTGTGTCATATTAAATTTTCTTGCAATCTATGTTTTATTAATTTATTTTTTATAATAATTTTTTTTTTTCATATAGGTCAAAGACAAAGGTAAAAGAGCTTATAAAGACATACGTTCTCGGATTCAAGATATCCAAAAGGTCAGCTTTTATTAGCGAGCAAATATCAAATGAATTTCAAAATTTTGAATTGCATTATTAATCCTTAATAATATTTAGCATGGTGTGTTATTTAACAGTATGTTATTAAAATTTATTTCTGATTTTGAAATTTTTATTTTATGATATGGCTCATAATTAATATTAAATGTCATGCATTTCTCCTCAGCTTTTGAATCTCTAACTAGTATTTATTTCGTTACTGTTGCTATTTATTGTAGCATCCTAGTCAACCAGATTTGAGGTTTGACAGTTTCGAAAAACCAAAAAGTGCACCATCCAGTCCAACTTCAATACGAGCAAATCGGTTTGTCAACAACAAGGTATAATAATATTGAATATGAATATTTCTTAGTTTATTAAGTTTTTAAATTTTAATTAGTTTAAAAATTTAATAATGCAATGGATTCAAGAAACATATAAAATTTATAAAGTATAATGAAAAATGTATTGCAATTTAAGATAAACAGATTTAGTTCATACATAATTATATAAATTATTTCGTAAATTTCTGACTTAATTTTTTTTCAATTTTATGAAATTGCTTCTTCTTTTATTTTTTTAAAATTTTTAATATTGGAAGAAGAGGTTGAGAAACTTATATTTTGTTTGCAAGTGTTGAATACTTGGAGTTTCTACTAATTTCAAAGTAAGCAGTGGGAAATTCATTCATTTTAGCATCTTGAAATTAACCAATGTATAACTAATAGCATGTTGGTGTGATAATTTGTTTGCATCATTTTTTAAATTTATCAACATATATTTCTTGAATTTTTATAAAAGGTAAGTTTTTTTAAAAATTTGTTTTAATATTTAAATATAAAATAAGAAGAGCGGAATCTTAGGGTCTCAAATTACTCTTTAAAGTTTAATTTTCTTTATTTGCCTTGAAATCCATGCTCTGAATCTGATGCAGCTGCTAATAAAAAAAGTTGTATATTCATATTTGTCATATCAAAATTTATACTTGATGAACATAGTGTCATACCAAAGGAAAAGTATTAGTTTTTCTTCCTTTTCCAAATATCTACTTTTTTTTCTGGTTATTTAGATGTACTTAATTCCTTTTTATTATGACAAAAAAAAAACACCTTAGTTTTTTTTCTTTTTCTGTGTGCGATTGCTTATTTTGACCAGGGGATACTATTAATTGATGCAAAGGGCACCTTTCTCATATTAAGGTGCATAAAATAAAGATTCTTAGAATATATTTTCTTTTTTGTTTTCTTTCTGAACAATAATTTCATGCCCTTTTGTATCCTTTAAGTTGTTTTCATGTAAGCATGAAATTTTATGCAGTATGTACACATGTATATACTTTATGCAGCTAAATTTATGATAGTAAAATTGTATTTTCTTTGAACAGAAGTATATGCACATGTATATTATCACAAATATGGTGCTAATTATGATCATGTATAAAAATTTGTATATCCAAAAATATATGCATCCGTACATTTTTCACGAATGTGCTAAGTATTACGATCTTGTAATTGTGTATTTATGTATGTTGTAAAAGATTTATATTTACATATGCTGTTACATAAATTAAACTTTTACGTATATTGGAAAATTTTCTTTGTAAAATTATGCAAGCTTTGATGGTTGAAATTTCATGTTTGATTTTATCCCCTCCCTTATTTCTTTCAGAGAATTACTTATAACCATACTATTGATGCTACAAAATCTGTTGTTCGTGATTCCATTAATTTACCAAATTCTGGGTAAGCATTTTTTAAAAGTTTTATTTTTACATAAATATTACAGTAGTGTAATGATTTAAATACTTTAAATGTTAAATACAAATTAGTCACACTAAAAGATAATGCTTTTGATTATAAGATAAAATTTTAAATAAGAAAAAAAAACTTTATATTAAGTCAGAAGCTACCAAGTGGGCTACAAAAGATGCTGATTTTGTGAAGGATCTTAGTGTATGATGGCTTTTGTTTATTTAATTTACATTTTACTAACTTTTGAATGAACAAATAATATATGTGTATATTCATCTCAATATATATGCTTAGTGACATCTTCTGAGGACCTAGATTAAACAAAGGGGGGAAAAAACCATTTTGCTAATCTGGAGTAGAGACTTAATTAAAAATATGGGAGAGGGTTCGTTTACAAAAATTAAAGTATTTGAAAAAGATGGTTCCACATTTTACATGGATCAGCATTGATAAATGAATTATAATCACAATAAATAGAGGCAACAACAACCTTTATTTAGAGCAGCAGCAATATAATATTAAAGTATCATTAATCGCTCAGGTTATGTATTGATGCTCAATTTCCAGTTCCTTTAGTTAGTTTTCTATCTTTTAAAATGCTTCCTAGATTTTGAACTAATGTATGAAATAACAATCTGTAATATTTAGCAGAAAATCGGCTTCTTCTCATCATTGAATGGGTTATTTTGCTCCCAATAATGGTAAAATAAAGAATATATGTCAAGTTCAATCTCCTGATGCATCACTATTGAATTTTGAGATGATCTTAATTTATGTATGTGACACAAGACAATATTGAGTTTTTATTATGTTAAATATAATCAGAACAATTCTTTCAAAAAATTATTTCCTCAATGAAAATCCCTGAAACATTTCTTAGTGTCAGAAGATAAATTTCAGAACAATAGTTTATTTCGAATAATTAGAAAATATAAAAATACAAGTAAAGAAACATAAATTTAATGGTATTATTTAAAATATTTAAAAGCTTTATATTCCTCTTAAAATGCTGTTTCTATGTGGCTTATTTTTAGGATTCGACGATATAAAATGCTCACGGTTGATGAGATATCATTGCCTTCCGAAGAATCTATAGAAGATAGGAGCAGTCCCAGTCTACAACAGATTGATCTTGATTTAATGGAAGATTTACGAGATGTTATTTATCGTAGATGTTCAGTTTCAAGTGATAATATCAATTCTTTTGGACTTGTGGATGAAACTATTGAAGATATCACTTCTAATGTGAGCTCTTTTTTCCATTATTGTGTATTTGAATTAAAATATATTATGTTTAACACATTTTTTTAAATTCACTTTTTTTAGGAGGGATTTTTTTTAAATGTTTTATTGCTCAAATTCAGAACATTTTGAAAGTCATATAAGTTACTGCAGTTGGAATTTCTATAAAACGACATGCATATGTAGAACCTTTAAATATTCTTAAAATAATAAAAGTAATGAAAAAATTTAATATTGACCCAAATAATTTATAAAGCTTAAGTCTCATTTTTTTTTCATATTATAGAAATATTGATTAAAGTACAAATTAAATGTAAAGTTAGATTAACATAATAGAAAATATTGTTTTCATTATTTGTTGCAAAGTATGGGAATGTTATGCTTTAAATTATCAGAAAATTTATTTTTGCAATTTTAAATAGTAAATTTATGAGGGAATTAATTTTAATTACTACTCATTACTCTTAAAGGACCGTATCGCCATTAATAAATGTTATTTTAATTTATTTAGAATTTTAAAAGGGATAAATAAAAATTTTAAACTATAAATATAAAATTTTAAACTTGATACTGATTTTTACTTAATTTTATGGTATAAAAGTAATATTGCAAGGATGTTTTTTTTTATTGATCTTTTAAAATTAGGGGAATTTTATTGCAAACACCATATTCATTAGATATTATATTTTTCTTTCTTCTCTTAAAGATTTTTCGTAAGATAATTAGTATTTGAATTTACTTATTTTACAGATGTGGATACAATTATATCAAAACAAAGTAACTTTCATTATATTACACTGGAAGGAAGATTAAACCCATTCTTTAAACCTAATCCAATATATATATATATATATATATATATATATATATATATATAATATAAAAAGCTGCAAATTGTTTGCAAATATATATGCAAATAAAATTTGTAGCTATTGTGAAAAAAATATATGATTTGAGATTTGTTTGTTATATTTTAGATAAACTCTACGCTTTTATAGTTTACTGGCATTTATTTACAAATATGCATTTAGTGATAATTCGGCTCTTTACCAATCTGGTTCCTTTAAAAGTTTAGCATTTTGAAATGGGTGTGTAGGGAGAATTAAAGGAAAAGTAAGTCTCTGAATGAAGATGGTGCAGCATATACAGTAGTTTGCCAAATTCTGAATTTTAATTTGTGAAATTTATAAATATAAGTCATTTTTGGCAGCCTTCTATTTTATTATAAATATTGATTGTATCTAATTTCATTTAAATTTCTTAGACATGATTTTATGTCCATGATTCCATCATCAAATAATTTTTAAGCAAACAATTATCATGCCATTTTGACAGCCTTACATATATTTTGTTCATTTTATTTATCAACTTTTCTAATAAAAAACATTTACATGGCATCCTATAATAATATCATCATAAATGTGAAAGTCACATTCATCTATTTGATTCATTTTGTAAATTATGCAGGTATTAAACTGAATCCTTCTTTAGTTTTCACAGTGGAAGAAAAATCACTTGTTTAAATATTTGATGTAACAATGAAAACAATTTGAATTTCAAGACAACAATGCAATCTATTAATGGAGAGTAGACAAATATATATTTATTTTTTTTAAAAAAATTGCCAAAATCTAGGTAAAATTTGCACTATAATTAAACTGGTAAAAGATAATTTTGTGAATTTTAATATGCTAAAATCATTTTTGCACAACATTTTCGGAAGTTATTGCAGAAAAACGGCAAAATTCAGCTGAATGTTTATTTAATTATAATTTCAAAGAAATATCTCCTAATCGACCATTTCCACCCACCTAGGTATATATGTGCCAAATTTGGTAGCTGTAGATCAAATGGTTTCGCCTTTTAGAGTGCCAACACACTTATTCATTTTTATTAGTAGTACAGATAGAGATAATTTCTATATATTTTCATGCAGGAATCATAGGTTTTGCTTTGAAAATGCAAATACTAATCTATCTCTTTTATCAATCTGGCAGTTCTTATATCTACTGGATTTCTGAAAGAGGACTATATATTCTGAAATGAGTCATCCAATTTTTTTCCCAGCTGTACTCTTGTTATCTATATTATAACATGTTTTTTTTTTTTTTGTTTAAAAATTTTTAATAATGCATTAAAATGCAATTAGTAGTATTTTTCTATTAAAATGTTGACACATTTTATTTACACCAGTCTAAAATATGTTCTTATTTTCTTTTTAATAGGGTGTTCTTGGATTTGCTGATTCGTTTTGCGTGACTTCTGATGTTCTTCCAACTCCCATTCCTCCTCCAAGATCGAGGAAAAATCTGAAGTCTCCAAAGACAAACATTCCAACTACTAATAAAAATGTGATCGAACCCACCGAAAATCTTTTCACAGATGAACCTCTGATTCAGTTGGAATCGCTCGATGATGTATCTCTCTTTGACCCTCTTCGAGAGAATAATGCAAAAGACACCAATTTATTAGATTTTCTGACCACAAAGACCGTTAATGACTCCAGAGTGGCTGAATTGAAGAATACCATTCAGAACTTGACCTCTAATTCCAGCCAACAGATGAGCAGTCAGGCACCTGTAGGATTCTACCCTACTGCTTCTTATTGTATTCCAAGAGTTGCTCAACCTGGCTTGGTAATGCCAAGGTATCCTATACCACCACCTGTGAATTCAATTCCATCACAGAGTAATGGATTTGGCAACTTTGTGAATACAGTGCAAGAAACAAAGCCAGTGCTGCCACCCAAGACCAAATCTTCATCGACCTTTTTTGTTTCGGCCAATGAACTTTCTGATGTAGAGAAGAATTTGCTGGATGATTATGGCTTGAGCAGTTCTCCTCTTTTCAGGAAGAGTTTGGGTGAAACTTCTCAACCACCTCCACCTGAAATTCCTGAGAAAACAAGACTCAAACCTTTAGACCCTGTTGGTAATGTGAAGAAAAGTCCAAGGTTAAAACATAAAGCAATGCTGACCCAACCGACCTGGCAAAAATTCACTTAACTTCTTATAAAACGTTGTTAATAACTTTTATTATTATTATTGGACATGTCTTGTTGAAAAAAGCATATGGAATCAAATATAATTATCCAAGATAACCATATATGTTAAGTTGATTAATATTAATTGTTGCTCTCCTGCTTTATTTGAATAAATTTTAATGTAATGTGGTCCAGTGTTAAGTATTTTATTGTATGTTGTTTAAAAAGTCAGAAAAATGTAATTTTTTTGGAGGGTTTATACATTAATGTTTTTTTTTTTTTAACTGACCACTATAAAACTACAGCATTTTAGTAATAAAAAAAATCCTGAATGTTTATTATTTTTTAGATTAGGAATTAACTGTGCATACTTCTTAAAAAGGAGATAACATTGTTTTGTGATTATATTGAGCATTACTTCAATTACACATACTTATATGTCATAATTATGTTGAAATTTTCTAGAAGCATTATTTCAATCTATTAAAATATACAATTTTCATATAGAATTTTGCACTTATTGTTATCTTTTAATGAGTGCAATTAGCTTTCGTTGTACACGTTTTATATTTTAAAATATTAGACAATTTGTATTCAAATATGATGCATGGAAAATATGGATGACATTTTCCTGATAGTTTTCACCAAGGCATTTCCTGTAAAATGATCATTACAATTTCAGATTAAAAATGTTTCACTTGTTTGTATATTATTTCATTTTTGGTTGCAATAATAAATTGGAAAGAAAATATCATTTATATACATTTCTGATAGAGACTTTTGCATTATTTCATAATGTCTTTCATATTCACAGAATTTGTACATATTTATTTTTATCAGAAGTTTATATATATATTTGAGAATTTTATTTTCCTTTGTTAATGTATGTTTTCTGTCTAGATATTTTATGAAATAAGCTTATTAATTGTCTAATTGCTGTATAATTACAATGTGATATTGTCATAACTTATTAATAACAAGTTACAGAGGGCACAGATTTATGTTCGATAATATATTTTTGTTATATTGATTAATCAAGTGCAATTTTTAGGTTAGTTTTTGTTATGCTGTTAATACATATGTATATGAGTGGTGTTAATATTGCTCAGTTATGATGTCAAAATATTTAACAGACTTGCCTTTGTCTGTTTATAAGCGTATTAATAGTTCTTGTTTTGAAATATGTTATTTCTTGAACAAGTTACATTTTGTGACTTCTATACTTGTAGCATATGACTCATGTGTATGCAAATTTATTGCAAAATCTATTCATTACATTTGTATGGCTCATGAGCTGTTCATCAATTTTCACTCTTGATTCAATTTCCCTATAGAACTGAGTGCTATTTTGTAAAATCCAATTCTGTTTACTTATGTTAGCTTTTAACTGTCAAACTGATTGAGAATTTTATATTATTTCAATGCGGTTTTGAAATTGTGACACAGAATGGCCAACTTTCACTTCTTTTGTACCATAAAATAAAATTGAACACGGATTAATATACTTTTGAAATGATAAAAGCAGTTCAAAATTATAAAACAAAACATAAATAGTTTATTATTTAATTAAATAATTTGTAAAAGAAATTATATAAAATAGATTTATATATTAAAAATCTGAATAAAATTATGATTCATTTTCACAAAAATGCCTTTTCAGAATTTAAAAAAAAGTATCCAAAACCAAATTTTTATGTAGGTATAAAATTCAATAGTTAGTGGTTTTTCAAGTCCAGTTTCTTTTGGAAAGGTAGATTAGTTTGTATCTCAAATCAGGGTCAAATATGACTAAATATTATTAATTTTCAGATTGTTCTTTATGTTGGCTTAATCATAATTAATAAATTATAGTTTGGAAAATTATTTGTAAATAGTCTTTAAAAATAAAAGAACAAAGTACTCATTTATTGTTGTTTATAATGATTCTGTAAACCTTGGGTTCATTTGAAAAAAAAAAAAAAAATTCAGTTAGTAAGCACAAGGTCATTGCCTAAGAAAATTTGAATTATGAAAAAATTTGTGATTTGCTAATATTGTTAAATAAAAAATTTCCAGTTTGAAATGGCAGCTTTTTTTCCCATCTTCTAAATGTTAGTATAGAAAGTTTCTTACCTTGCATGTTATATTTGTGTTTATATATTGAATATAATTAAAAGGTTTATAGTCTTGTATCTGTTATTCATTTTTATTATTTGTTTAGATAATGAAGCCTTGCAAAGTATATTCTTACTTTACTTCTCTTGTGAATTTGTGCTATTGTATTTCAATCAGCTTATGTAACATTTATTGAATTGATTTATTTCAAGAGAAATGTCCTTACAGATTACAGAATTACCTTACAGATTATAATTTGATGCATTAATTGTTTTTGTTATAAATGAAATACATTGAAAAAGAGATTGTACCTATGGCAAAATTATTGATAATGTTGCACTTTCTGTAATGCATCAACTTTTATGATAGATTTTTAAAAAATTAATTTTGCATGCATGTATTTGATAAAGAATAGAAATATTTCTTCTAAATATTTTATTATTTTCTTTTATTAGTTGAATTCATGCAAATATTCAATGATTGGGATTGAGTTTTAAATGAAATTGCACCATGCTCATAAGACTTGCTTCTGGGTAGGAGGTCTTTTATTTTATTTCATTCCTAAAACAATTTGGTATTCTAAATTTCTAATATAAGTGATACTTATTGGGGGAAAAACTATTTATAAATTGAAAGAAAAAAATATTGTTTATTTAGTAATTAGTTAATTCAATTCCTATCTGTGGATAGCAAAATGTGTAAATAATAATCATTGTTCTGATAGAACATTGCTTAAATCAGAATTGAAGCTTTGGAACCATTTGAAAGATATATCATAAAAGTAAATTGCTATTAAAATCAGATTTTAAGTTGCCTTTATTTTTTTTATTATTATTTTTTTTATAAATTAAAAAAAATTGTAAATATTGTTCTAAAGAACTTTTTTGAAAATATAAAGCAATATTTTCTTTTTTAATTATTGGAGATTATAAATTTTAAAGTCTTTCTTGTCAAAGCTATTTTAGTACCAATAACTGCATTTATTCATAAATTTTAAAATATCTTCCTCTGCATTTCTTACAAAAGATTATTTTTCTTAGTCATTTTTTTAAAAATTAAAGTAGCAAATCGTCTGTTATTAAAAATATTTGCAGTATTAGGATTACTGGCTCATAAAATTAGTGGGGCTAAAAATTTTCCAAATCAATAAAATATCAAAATTTTGTTAGTAAAAATCTTTTATTGATGACTAATTTTTTTACGTGTCATTATTTTAATCCCTTCTTTTCTGAGATCTTTTGTCAACATATGTTCCAAAAATAGAATAACATAAAGTCCTGTACTTTTCTGACTGTGTGTAAATTCTTTCTTTTTTTGGTTGCATTTGTCTTCTGAAATAATTTTTATAATGTTAAAACTACTAATTCATTATATTGATGTGGTTGAAACTTAAGCAATAAAATTTAAATTTGCTTAAAAATTCTTATTTATTTACTATTTTCTTGTACTTCTAGAACTTCTCCCAGAAGTTTGAAATTCTTAGGGTATTCCCTCCCCCCCCTTCATGTAAAATATTCACTAAATTTGTAACATATGACTGAATGGTTGTCAGTACAAATAAAATTGAATGTGCCACTAATTTTATAAATTTAGATGAAAAAATTTCTAATACATGTAAACTGACTATATTTGCTTCCCATGTAGTCAACCTATAAATATAGAATTCTTTGAAAAAATGTATTTAAAATGAAACTTTCCATTTCGATTAGAATTTTACTAGA
>JAPMOR010086501.1:107620-118838 GCA_026543865.1 Argiope aurantia
AACAATGTCATTAAAATAGAAACTCCTAATGAAAACATTGCAGAATATCTATACTTATAATAAAGCTCAATGTGTGTGTGTGTTAGCACTCTACAGACCGTTAAACCTACAGCTACCAAATTCGGCACATGTATACCTTAAAGGTCCAAAATGTGCTCCTCGGAGCGATTTTTTAAATTTTTAATTAAAATTTTAATTAATAAAAAAATTAAGTGAAATTTCGGCGTTTTTCTTCAGTAACTTCCAAAAATATTATAGCACAAAATTGATTTTTATATCATATTTAAGATCAAAAAATTATCTTTTCAATGATACTAATGTTTTTAACCAAAAGATTAAATTTCTATTTTTAATTATTTTTTTTAAATAATGTAATTATATTTTTTAACAATTTATTTCGTTCAAAATACAAATTAAATTTAACCTGCACGAGCAAGTTTCGCGTGAATGGAAAAAAATTAGCTTTAATGGACATATTGCCACCGTATTGACAAAAGCTCAAATTCAAAAATAAATCAACTATTATTGCGAATTAGACAAATAAAAATGTCATTTCAGCACGTGTCTGTATGAAATGAAATAAATAGAAAATATGTTATTTTCTAAAAAGTTAATCCAAAAAAAAATATATTTCTCTTTTACAACATCTATATTATTGATTCAATAAATTAGCTTTATTTAAGGCAAGCATGGTTTAATATATATTCTTTCAATTCAGGACAAAACAGTTAGTTTATAAACCTTTAATAATAGAAATACACGTATTAAAATGGTTTAAATGAAGAAAAAAAATATATTACATGTAAATTAAGTCAATAAATGCTCTAATTAATTACGTATGTTTAGCCGTTATCTAGATCCTCTGCTCTGTGAATCATATTTAACAAAATATTCTTGAGAGACATATTTAAAATAAAATGAGTTGCACTCCAATAAACTAAATCAATGATTAAAACTAACTGATTTATGAAAATTTGAATATCATTATTCTATAAAAATGGGTGACCTTCTCAAAGAAAATATGCCAATCTGCACCCAGGCTTTTTCAAGCCTGATATGCCTAAGATTGTGAAAATGTTGATTGTTCTAAACTGTTCTATTCAAAACTTCATAAATCGATCAGATTTGATAGCAGAAGATAGAAGCATTCATTTATCAATTAAAAAGTTGAAGTGTCAAAAATGTTTGGTAGAATATGATTCCTTAAGTCTAAAAAAATGTATAAATTTGAATAAGTTTTTGAAGTATATATATTATTAATATTATATTCATAAAATATTATAATTCATGTCATTTAAATCCTTTTGAAAGTAAAACTAAAAATTAAATTTTATGATGAATCTGAGAGATTTTTTGTTGAGTAATTCTTGAGATACTACATAAATAATGAAAATTATTCTGTAATACATATAAGACTTAAATATTGAACGACTCTGTTTTCAGTACTCATATTTTTTTTAAATGCTTAGTTTCAGTGTTAAAAAAAATGCCTTTTTATATCGGTTACAGTTTAATAAAATTTCTACTTTAAATTAAAGTAGAAATTTTATGGGAACTTACAGAAAGTTTGAATACGTACTACATTATGGCTTTAATGCCTTTATAATAGTATGAGTGAATATGACTAGCAAGTTTTGCAGCTTAAAAATATTTTGATAAAGAAACTATTAAAAGACAAGTTACATAAAATATGAAATTGAAAATTTTAACAGCATTAAGATTGGTGAAACAGTTGGTCGCCAAAGGCAGCTAGTAATTAATAAACATCAAAAGAAATGAATGGGAAGAAAAATTATTTCTAATAACTTAAATAAATGGAAAAAAAATCGGTTACAGTATCGTTTGCAGTTATTAGCTGTTAAGTTCTATTAAAATGTCTTTAAATTCATTTCTAATTATCATAACCATGGAATGAAAACAGTTTTAAGAAGATAAAAGCACATATTTTTAGATAAAGCTTTACAAAATAGTGATCTTCGCTTAAAAATGGGTTACAACATACTTGGATATCTTAATATTATTGATCGGACAATTTTTTCTGTTTTTATTTTTAAATTTTTTTTTTTTTTTTTTTGTCAGTCAGGAAAGTATTTCAACATGTTTTATTTCGTTAAGTGTATCTTTTCCCATATGGATTCAAAAGCGCTTTTTCCTGTATAATAAAAATCTAGAAAACAGATTCCTGAGGTTTTTATGCATTTGTTTGTAATACTTTGAAACCACAAACATCTTTTCAAGTTTCTTTGTAACTTGCTATGAAACAAGTCATAGTTAACATGCGGTTTTGCATTCACACGAGAAGCTTCAAATGATGCAATCATTTGTCGGAGATGTTATCTTCCTCGATGCATCAATCATCAGTAAACGATATGCATGGTATATTCGCTATCCTTTACTTAAAGCGATGAATGGAAAGAAAGAGATACATTTGAGGCATGATAAGTGTTATTTAAATCGGACCTTCACAAAACAGCTTCCTTACTCGAGATAAATGTACGCATCAGTTGCAGTGGTCCGAGGTGCACTTCTGTTTTTTTTAAAAGGTTTGTTCTTCATTTTGATTGATGTTTACAAGGTTATCAGGAAACAGGGAAAAAGCCACTATTTAATATATGCTGTATTATAAGTCATTACATGTTTTGATCACTGGATGTGTAGAACAAACACGTCAAATTTATTGAATTTATTGACTCCCTTGCTGCCAAGTTAATGTATTTATATTTAACATTTTTTTTTAATTTCACAGCGAATGCTAAGCATTCGCTGTGAAATTTTACGAATTTTTCATAACAAACTGCAAACTTGCTTATAACAGTTCTTTAATTATTATTATGTGTGAACATGGTATTGTTTTGATTGGAGATTTTTTGGAGCCACAAAATGCACAAGCAGAAAATTGGTAATGTATCGCCAACAAAAAGTTACAACTGGGCGCGAATGTCAGCCATGTACCTGATTCTTCTGTATGGCCAATAAAGGGCAGGGTTGTAAGAAGTTATCGCAGAAGAGCACAGAGAAGAAAACTGGAATATATATATATATAATTTTTTTAATTTTCAATTTTTCTGGCTTGCAATACAATAGTCACATGATCTTTTCAAATCAGTTTAAGCAGGATGTTATGGAACTCGAACGATTTTGAAATGAAAAATATATATATCGTTTTCTAAATATCGACACATGTGTAATATGATAATCACAAGATTGTTTAAAACTGTTTTTTTTACTAAAAAAAATTCTTGTCCCAAGAAAAAAAATTTTAGAACTCGATTGATTTTGAGAGTGACAAAAATCATCGCTTTTGTAAATGCTAATGATTGAGATTTACGAAATGCGAGTCATGTGAGAGCATGATGTTTTTCTGTCGGATTGATACCACTTGACTTTAAAAATTAATATTAACGCATAACTTGAAATTCACAATAGCAAATTTCAGTTTTTTTTTTTTTTTTTATTTAAATTTTGGTAATGAACTTGTTGCTTCTGGCACGAATCTGGATCAAGATTTGCAGATTTTAAATACGCGAATGCATTCCTCCCTATTTTCGTGGGAAAATGCAGATTCTATTTACAGGGTGAATCGAAACTTATGGATGGATGGGAGTGGTCTCTTAGAAACTTTCTCGCATATTTTCTAAAAAGAATGTATTTGTGCATTATTAAATGAATGCAATTTGAGATCAATGTTTGTGAAAGAGCCTATTAGCGAGTGATCTTTGACGATTGATCTCTACGACTTTGGTAATACATCAGGTGGAAGAAGTCTCACCAAAACTTTCTTGCATAATTATTAATAAATATATATTTTTAATATATATAATATATACCACATCCCATTGGTGAACAATAATTGTCAAAGAATTTATTAGCATATGATTTTGGGTGATTAATTGTGGTTAATACACAAACACCGCATGTATAGTTTGGACGCCCTTTCTCCGGCCGATTGAAACAAAATTCGACGCAGAACTACAGTTGTAATTGCAAAATCACATACCAAATTTCATGTATTTAAGTCAATCAAGTTTCCGTCATCGTGTTTACAAGCTTGTAAAAGCACAAACAGAACAGATGGTTCCAAAATTGACAGATACATATATTCTTTAAATTTTAAATCTGCGTAGAAATTTTTATTCATCTAGTTCTCTTCGTTTTGTAGTTTTCATGCCAATTTATATTAGGACAGGCAGGCTTCTACTGAATGTATTTCGTTCAAATATTTTATAGAAATCTACCAATTTGTATGGTGTTAAGACCATAACAAATTTCAATCGTCTAGCAGAAAGCGTTTTTGAATTATCTTGTTCATAAGCATAATTCCAAAAATGTTTTATTCATTTATTTTTTTAAATTTAATTTATTAGTTCTTTTTTGGGACTCAAGGAAGTCTGAGATGTGAAAATTCGTCAAAAGTTCGAGATCAAATTTTTTGGTAATTACTATACTTTGTATGTAACAAAGTAAACGGAGTGATAGAGTACTACAGAACAAATGTATATAACAAAAGGTTCTAATATGATAATGCTTATACATTGCATACTATCGCGCTTTGCTGATTCGGCATCCAAAACATTTTACGATGCAGACTGTTGGGCCTGGAATTACAAATTTGGCATGAAGTTATTTCTTAAGTAGAAGATGTTTACTGAGAAAGAGATATTTGAAATTTTAATGGGATTGTTAATTAAATATTAATTGAAACCTTAATGCTTTTCCTCAATAACCTCGGAATACATTATAATACAAATACCATTTTTACATTATTTTAAACATAAAAAAATTAGATATTCAGTTTTATTAATTTTATTTCCATAAAGTTTTTTTAAAATTTTAATAAATTTTGAAACATATTTTGAAGCAACTTTGGGGACAATACTTTTCATTATTTTAGTTATTGGTTTTATACTCAAGTGTGTACTCAACTGTATTCTTTTTTGCCCTTACCACTGCTATTTAATTAAGAACAAATTTTGAAAATGAAATAATAATAATCGAAGAAGCAAGCCTAAACTTTATCATGCAGCGATATTTAGTTCTAAAGGTTCGAATCTCCTTTAAATTTCTTACAAAGGAATGCTTGGGCGTAAATAACCCGCTGATTTATAAACACAAGAAATAAATTGTCAATAACTATTTCATAGCTGCAAAATTTGCAATTATCATTCAAAATTGTACTTGGAAACATTGACGGAATGTTTATAATATTTGATGACCTCTTCGCTCGGATATTCTATGAAGTTGCATGTTTGAAAGAAATACTAAGCACCTTTTAAAAAATTCCGCCATGCATTCAATTGATTCAGTTAACGAGTGATACTGCTGGTTTTTGATATTTATGAAAGAATAGTTAACATACTATGAAGACGTTTCATTAGAATTTGTTGAATCAATTTTAAATTTATCTTCTTTTTTTAATTTAAAATTGACTAATACTACTTTTCCATTTTTTTAATTTGCAATTTCTGAGATTTCTCTCAAGAAAGGTTGTTCGAAAAATGGTAGCTTAATTTAATAAACTTAGCTTAAATGAAGAAAACTTGAATGAACTGTGGAATCTTAAGAAGTATTTATTAGAATACTATTTACATATTGCTATGTACATATTTTAATGTGAATATGTACATTACTATTTACATATTTATATTAAAAATACTATTTACATTATTTATTTAATATTTTCATATTAGTACCTTATTCAAATTGGAGATTCAAGCATCTTTTTAAAAAAAATTGGATAAATATAAAAATTTAGAGAAACTTAATGAGGGGCAGCGTTTGAAAGCTATGGGTCTTAAATTTGTAAAACGTTTTGGCAACAATTTGTTATAATAACAACTGCTAAACAGTGCTTGAAAAGTGGTAAGTATATAAATTTCATCGGAAAGGCATCCTAGAATATGTGAAAGAATCTCATCGAGCGAAGAACTTAATAGAGTGAACGTGGCGATATGCAATTGAACGATGATATTAAAGATAATAATTTCAAATCCAAATTATTTCAGTTGCGAGAGAGGTAGAAGAAATTATCTCGAGGATATTTTGAAAAAAAAAAATCAAAACTAGATAAGTGCAATGTAACGGAGCACAAAAGACTCTCGCAAAATATTCTTTTAGAGTGCAGTGCACAAAATTTACAAATGAAATGAGTTAAAAGAGAATCTTCTTAACTTACAATATTATTTTTAAATTCATTATATGATTTTTTTAATTTAAAAGTATTATCAATTAAAATTTCCTTTTCTTATTTATTTATTTTTCGATGAACCTCGAGTTCGTGCCAAAATTTCTTTGATTGAAAAAGGGGGGGGGGGGGGGAGAAAGTATTTTTTGGGAGGAGGGGTGCGTGTTCCTGTCATTCGAAACGGGGTCAACAATGCAAAATTTTTTTATCAATGCCTATCTAATGTCTTATCTCTCTGTTGAAAATGTCTGTTTGATTTGGCTCTAATAGCTCATAGAAATCTTATCCATATCATAATATAATTATTGTCCTTAATAATATAATTGTATATAACCTATAAAATTTGTTTGTCCCTAGTTGTCAACATTGCTTTAACAAATGTAGATTTGGCGTTATTTTTAAGCATTTTCAAGCCATTTCATTAAAAAAATAGTATAAGTATATGGCTCGAATATTATCGGCACCCTGGGTATCTATGTCTCAATACCCCCACAATCCTACGCTACCGCATGGGATATTTCCCGCATACTTCCAAAGATTTGGTCTTATGGCATCAGAGAGGCTTACGACACTGAAGAACATAATTTGAAGGAATATTGAGAATTTTGAGGAGATTTTCTTAAAGTGGCGGCCTGCTCCTCGTCTAATAGGACGGTAGGTGTATGGGAAGATGAGGAGGAAGATCGGAGATCGACCACTTTGTGGCTGGGGGACAACCACCTCGAAGAGGATGTCAATTCGATGAATCGGTCGGTGTTCTGGAGAGGTTATTGTAAAGACAGCAGTCGGCCACAACAAATCCCGTCGATACTGCTTCGTTGAGTGCTGGCATGGACACAAGAAGAAGAAATCCTATACCATGATTTTGCATGCAAGAGAAGTTGCCACAATTCTATGTAAAATAGTAGGTAAGAAAAATAAATCTAGAACTTTCAAAATTAAGCACATTTTTTTTCCAAATCATGCCTGTATTTTTTTCATGATTATTCTATATAAAAAAGAGCGATATTATTTGTAAGCAGGATATTTAAATTGGAAATACATCGTTAAGATTGCCATATCCGTTGTTCAACGAAAATGGTAATTATGATGGGCAATGTGTTTATAAGAAAGGAGGATTGTTTACATACATTCAACCTTTTTTTCAGTGGAACATGCCATTTCTATAGACTGCTGTGACGTACATAATCTAAATATTTGAAATTAAAACGAAAGGCATTATAAATGATTGATTTTACTGTCACATGGGACGTTTTAAAATTGCGAAATGATCGCACCTTTATGGACTTATTTTCCTCTGCACATCAATCATGCTTCAATAGTTTTTTAAGTAACATGTTTGGATCTTGAGTGATTCCATAGAAAATCCGAACCTTTACGATTATTTGATACACTTGTTATAATTAGCACACAAACACTTTTTATGTATTTTTGCCAGACATTTTCCTTCCTTTTAGAGGAACAAAAACTCCAAAATGAAAATATTTCCCTTGTTCAATTAGAGCAAAAGAACGGTGACTTCGATTTCCTTAATCGTGCTAAAACAAATCAGATTCAATATTCTGGTTTAAAAAAACTGTTCTATAGACGGAAACAAAACTGCCGAGCAGTTTCTTTTCAGCCACCAATCAATCGTTGGAGACATTTGATCACAAATCACACCTTTCAATCCATCCAACAACGTCAAGCTGATCGGTTGAAAACACTTCATTCAATACCGCAGCAGTTGCTTAATAGTCAATCTTTTTGCGGTGAATTTTGAAGGATTTGTGCTCGTCTCAAAGAAGAGTGATTATTTTCCAAAAACTGATCACACTCAATTCTCTTGTCCAAGGACTTCTAATATATTATGTTGTCACACCGAAGTTTCCTTTTAGCAGTGGAATTTTATTAAAGACTTCTTAGCATGTGCATTTATTTCCTCATTATGCTTTCACCTGTTTATGCCAAATCGGGGCAATTCAGTCAGCAGGACCTAGACGGGAAAAAAAAAAAAGAAACTGTACAAAAGCCGATAGTGTGTTGACTATTCAACAGTTGGTTACACTTCTGTCAGTCATTCAATCTGCATGATTTTTGGAGAAGGCCATATCCATTGAAAAGATGATTGACAGCGTTTGTGCGCGTGTTTTTCCGAGAATTGTCGTTAATGTGTCATTAAAGAGAAGAAATTGAAAAGATCTTGTCTTACTTATTTCATCTTTAGGTTCCTGTTTCTGACCCAGAATCGAGAAGACACGGTGGCCACTCTAAGTTCCTTTGGGTTTAAACTCAGTGTAATTTACGTCCAATTGAGTGAATAATTTGAGATTGGTGAAACTTGTTTAATAACATTTAATGTCATGACAGCAAATTAACGAGTTCCAAGCGCGTGATTTTTCTTTTTCAAGAAAAAATAATTTCATTTTCATTGTAAAATTGCTTTCAACTTTCGCTTATAATGACTTCTATTAGGTATCTTTATAAATCCTATGCACCAACCTTTAATAAGGCTACTTATTTATGAAATTTTTGAAAAAGCAAATGTAAGGCTGAAAAGGTAATTCAGGGCAAATTATTGAATGAACCTTTTTTGAATTTAAATAAATGCTTTGAAGGGATGATAATAAAACATCTATACAAAGATGGATAAATATTTTGATTGCGAAAAAAATAATAAATTCACACTATGTGTGCCCATTTTTTAAATCAAATCTTATAATGTGATGTGTCAGTAATTGCAGTAATTTCTTTTTAAAAAACAAACCTTTATCAACAAGACTTTTTTCTTTCTATTTCGGAAGCTTTCATGAGGTCAATGTGTTAGCATTTGATAGCAAAAGCACACACAAAAATATTCTTATGGCAATATAAGATGATATGTATCAAGTGCCAATTGTTTCCCCGTGTCTTTAGATTACACAAAGCCAGATTATTAAACGAAATAAGTAGGCAATTATATTTAGCGTCCCGATGCCTCGAGATATTTTTGTGCCATTCTCTGAGTAATTTAATTTTGTGTTTTTATTAATTTACAAGAGCCATAAATTTTACTTATATTTATTCAAATAATAATCGAGTTATAGTTTTGAAATATTATTCTAAAACTTTCCTAATAATATATATATTGTAATTTCTGTATTATGTTGCTTTATAATTGAACTACTTTCAACTGGACAATCCAATAATTAAAAACAATACTTATGTGTTAAAACCTTTTGTCTTTTTTCATTATTTTGATTTAAATTTAAATTTTGAATGCTGTATAAACAAGATACTGAAAAAAAAAGGTCGTTTGAAAATATTTAGAAATTGAATATTTTGCTCTTGGAGCTTGCCAAAATTTGTTGCTTATTGCTCCTTATATATAGATTAAAATTAAAATGAATAATATTTGGTTTAATAAGATGGAATGGTAGGAAAAAGCGTGGGAATTTAGACTTATGTTATCTAAGATTTTCTAGAGATATAAAACCCACCCTGGCAACAGTAATAACTATGTGAAATCAAACGATTTTTTTCTTACAGTATAATTTGCTTACTCAAAATATAAACCCCTAATGTTTAAACTAGATTTGCTAAGCGATAGGAAGTACATTCGAATAAACTATATTGATATTTAACTGGATGTTAAGTTGACAGTACCAGAAAAACTTCTCCTAGTGCCGGAGAGTTAAAAGATTGCCTAGCAAAAATAGAACTTAACAAATAAAATTTATAAATCTAAATATTTTTCTATAAAAATTGCAAAAGCGATTTATATTGCACATGCGGAATTATTTAGGAAATAGGACAACCCTAATAATGAAAATGTAAATATGTTCTATGCTGAGGGATTTATTTTGAATATAAAGGGGTTGAAAATGAAGTAACCCATGTTTTTAAATAAAAGAAATCCATTACCAAAAATATTTTTTGATAAATTTCTAAACATAAATATTTTTAACTACAAGTTTGTATTTTTAAAGTTTTTAAAATACATCAACTATAAGTTCTTTATAAATAACTAAATAAGAAGTATTATACTGCTAAAAATATAAATATCTAACATTCCAATTTTTTGACTGCGTTAAAAGACCTAGTTAACATGTTTTAAAACTATTATCTAAAATTTTATACTTAAAAGTATGTTATAAAACACGAAAATGATTTCAAAACATGAATTTGAAAAAATATCCTCAATTATACAGCTTTATTACAATTATTACTTTAAACTATAAAAGCGTTATTACTATTATTACCTTATAGTATAAAAGTACTTTTAACTTTAATAATCTCGCCAATGCACCATTCAATACTTCTGCCACGTTACGATGGTAACGCATGCCTTCATATTTCAAGTAACATTTCATGTAGTATGAACGTCGGCCTCTTCTTCGAAATTAGATATGACAATAAACTAAATTTCGTAAGAATTGAATTTTTTATATTTAAAAACAAGAAATATGATATAACTGAAAAAAAGTGTAATAATTTAATCACAAATTTATTTAAAATCATACACAATCAACTCATTCTAAAACTTTTGGTTTAGGCCAGCAAACTTGTATTAATCTTCAAAATGCATAGCATATTTTATAATTTATCCCAATAATATTAACACGTAATTCCAAAAAATTTACAAAGTGTTCTAAATAAATGACATTTTATAATGAAAAACACACTTTCCCACCTGGAGGTACCTCAGATTTGAGGATTGAGAAGTTCTGATATGATGGTTGATTCTCTCCACCTAGCTGATACAGAAATGGTGTAGGATCGATTAACCCCTACCGATGGCGGGGCGTACTTCCCACAGGAAGGGTTATGCCGTAGCCGGTGATGGCCTTCAGGACTTAATCACAGTTCCCACCAATGCTGTCGAGGTCGTCCGGTCATTCAAAATTAACCGTGTGCCTCAGTATTGGTAGGAGTAGTCAATGTGTATGACAATGAAGAAACGCTGTATGAAAGAATAGAAGACAAAAATTGTATTTATTAAAAAA
Source organism: Argiope aurantia (assembly GCA_026543865.1). Classification (NCBI taxonomy): domain Eukaryota; kingdom Metazoa; phylum Arthropoda; class Arachnida; order Araneae; family Araneidae; genus Argiope; species Argiope aurantia. The sequence goes on from JAPMOR010086501.1 coordinate 118,766, forward strand.
TCTTTTATTTGAAATATATACAGCAATTACGAATAATAAAAATATTAGGATGCTAAATTAGAGAGATGTTATA
>JAPMOR010086501.1:120038-158119 GCA_026543865.1 Argiope aurantia
CTGAATATTAAAAATATGATTCACTTCTGAATATTAAAAATATGATTCACTTCTGAATATTAAAAAATAATTCTTTGTTCTTGCATAATTTATGCAAATTAGCAAGATACCTTGAAAAATCAGCTTCTACATTAGATAGTTACTCCCTAAACTAATTCAAATCAACAGTAAAAAAAAAAAGAATGTTCTAAAATATGAAAGTCAATTCTACTAAATATAAGCACTAATTTAAGTGTACGTGTGTTTACACATATTTTACGGCTCCACAGGCCAAACCGTTTGGCATATAGTTACTCAATTCGACTCATATATATTTTGTAATGTAATTGTGTTCGGGGCGACTTTTTAATATTTTAACTAGAATTTTAATTAATTAAAAATTAAGCAAAATTTTGCAGGTTTTTTTTTGCGATAACTTCTAAAAATAGTCTAGCACAAAAATGCATTTCACATCGCATTAAAACACACACACACACACACACACACACACACACACACACACACACACAAAACAATGATGCCAATGCAAATAAGTTTTTTTCTGGACTTCCGAATTTTTTAAAAATATTTTTCCCCATTTAACTTCTAACAATGGATTGTATTGTTAAAATTTGATTAAATTGTTTTCAATTTTTTTCCAAAAAATATTTAGTTGTGTGATTTTCTTCCAATGCTGATCTAAAGAAGAAGAATTTTGTTTAATATCCGTATATCTTACAAGACGAATAAAAAAAAGCAAGTTAGAGTACCGTAAAAATTAGATGAAGTGGATGTTTACGTTTTTTAACAGCACTATCATGTCTTTGGACTTACTTTAGTTTGATAGGTTCTTGCACAAAATCAATAAAACGTATATAATGACTTAAATGGCCTACAGTATGACGGAATCATGGACGTGAAATTATAGAGAAACAATTTAAGTAAAATATAACTAATATCCCCGGCGAACTATCTAGTCGCCAAGGATGACAAATTATTATATAAAATAGAATAAATGTATCCAAGGTTAAAAGTTCGTTGCATTTCTGAAGTCAAATTTGTCAGAAGGCTGCATTATCGAAATAATAATAAAGTTTTCGATTGCTTGATTAAGAAAAAAAAAGTCATCATTGTGATTTTTTTTATAACAACTAATATAATTTAATTTCTTTAAAAAATAATAAAATTAACTAACCCAGAACTTTTTGCTAAGACAAGATAACTAATATCTGGTTGGCAATCATTTTCAAATGAACAAATCGTTTGGTTTATTCAGTAATATAATTTAATTGTATTTGATCGTTTTGGAAATATATCCATGCTAAGCTAGAGAAATGAAGTCTTTAATCTGAAAGAAAAGTCTTTTATACGTTACAATTAAATTTCTTTTAAAGTAATAAGTGTTAACATGGAGAAATGCACATTTTAAGAATTTTTTACATGAATTATGGCATATTAATATCAGCATTAGGTAATATTTTCTTCTCCATCACAAGTTTTAATCATTATGTGAAAGAGTTTTCCTTTGATGGATTAAGCATTATCTTGAATTCCATTGTGCGTTGGTAATAATAAAAATTAATTTTAGGTGGCTTGATTTTAATTAAAAAATCAGTATAAATTTAGTTGATGAGTCTAAATTCTCATCAAATTATTTTCTTTTCTCTATTCAAAGTTTTACCCGTAATTTTAAACTATTTTTCTTTTATCTGTGCCGTCATCATCTCAATTCGTCCGTCATATTCCAAATGCCATTTTCATTAATTATGTTTTCAATCGTGACAATTTGGGCAAAAAATAGCGGAAATTGCAACAAAAAGCAAAACACTCTACAAAAAATTCTAATGAACATTTTCCAATTGTTTTTATATTAAACACACTTACGACTATGCTGAAGGGAATAAACTAGAATCTAAGAAATATGTGCATTTTCCAAAAAGTTACAGCTAATCGAGTATTTTTGTATTGAAAATTTTACAAAATTTATTGTTGAAAATTACATTAGGCAACTCTAAAACAAAAACTATCAAATTCAAAGTTATATCCCTAGTTTCATTGCCTTTGGAATATTTAAGGCAACATATATGCAACATTTCAAGGTAATATATTATTAAATTTTTAAGATATCATCCTTTGCGTATGAAATTTTTTACAAAATCCAAGTTTTAAAAAATCATTTAAAGTTTTGATTTGTTTTCTAAAAATGCTTTGTAAACATAAACATCGGCATCCAAAGCAGATGTAAATGCCAATCATATCGGCATAAAAACTACTCAAAGCGTATTTTAATACGCGTGGCTTGCTGATAGAACATATTATAAAATATATTGTAATCGAGAGAGGTGTGTCTTTGATAAAATGTGGGAGAATATTCAACTTCTGGTTGATACTTCCGATTTTGGTTTCAGCAAAGGTGGTTTACAAAAAATGACATATCTTGGTTTGTATTCATCATAGAATTAAAACAAACACAGATTTGGAAATCCAAATAAATAGGTTTTAAAATAAAACAATTAAAAAAAATTGTGAATTTTGACCCAAAACAGCCTTTTAAACGTAGAAATACCTTAAATGAAAATAACCGCAAATACTTTTGAAAAGTGTAAAATTATTTTTTAAATACAGTGCTATAATAATGAGATATAATTCAATGCTATAACAATGCTGGGAATAAGCACACAATATCTACATATATCCATAATTGTAGTAGAAAATAAACTAACTTCCATCTCGCTCTAATTGTAGGATGCTTAATAAATATAGAAAGATTTTATTAATATCTATTTTAATTGCGTATTTATTTGATCATGAAATTTCTTTCTAAGGTGCCACGTTGCTTGAAGATTATTCTCATTTTGTACAATTTTTGTACAAAATTGTACAATTGTAATTTGACTCTTCAAATTTAATAAAACCATTTTTAACAGTTTCAAACGTATTCTTACATCTTTACTATAGTAATTTCGCTTTCAAATTTAAAAGGGGTAAATTTGTTAAACAGATAAATAAAATTCAAATTAGAATTTTTAATTCTTTTTAGTCACTATTGAATTAGTTCAGAATCCACAAGTTGAGCTTCAAATATCCGATCCAATAACCAGTTTCTATGATTAAAATTAATAGAGTCACTGGATTTTTCAATACTCCCAGAAATATTTTATAAAGAAAATTTAATTAAATTTTATTTTAGAGTCGAATTAAAATATCCAACAAATAATTAAAAAAAAATTCTGTTTCTTTTTTTCTTACCTAGCATCTCTTTTATGAAGAACATTATAAAGCTATTATTACAAGAAAGTATTACATATTATCCTGCAAATGTTTTTTTATCATGATAATAAGCATATACTGGCATACCATCAGTAAAGAGCGCTTATACAGCATGCACGATTAAAAATACTGAGAAAGATGCGCTCTACAGTGCGATCGTTGAATTTACAGCTATCAAATATGACAGAAATAGGGTTTTTTTAAATTAATATGTGCTCATTAAAAAAGATAACTCAAAATATTAAATAGATTTTTAATTAAAAATCAATCGAAAATTTAACGTTTTTCGTTTATAATTTAAAAGCACATCATCATGCAAAAATCGTTTTTTACGCAATCATTTTTACACAAATTCAAAAATTTAGCTTTTAAGCGATTCAATTCTAATTCCGAAAAATTATTTTCTCTTAATTAAACAAAACATTAAAAAATATATTTTGTTACAAGCTATAAAATTTACAATTCGATTTAGAGCTATCAAATTTAGCGCATGAATACTTTTGAAGGTAAAATTGTGTTATCTTGGAACTTTTCTTTAAAATTTTAATTAATTCAAAATTAAGAAAATTTTTGGCACCTTCCACTATAATTCATAAAAATATTACAGCAAAGAATTTTTTTTTCATTATATAAAAATTTAAAAATTATTTTTGGACATCCATCAACAGTCATTCAGTTTTTTCGCTGAATTTTGAATATATATATATATATATATTGACTCATTTTGAACAATAGTCCTGAAACTAAAAAATACTAAAATAAACTAAATAGCTAATTAAACTGAATAATGGTAAATAATAAAATAGTTCTGAATAGTCGTTGAATACTAAGGAAGGAGTTGATCTATCTGTTATAAAAACGAATAAAAGAGTGAAATTACAGTAACGCGAAAATTAGAAGGGGTAAATGAATCGGACAGTTACGCTTTTAAGCGTTATATGCCTTAGGATTTAATTTTATTTGAATGGTTCATGTGCACAAAGATCAGAACAGACGTTAGACTATAAAACTACCAAAGCATTACTTTCTATCGCCAATTTGATATTTAAAAACGTTTTTTAGAGGAATTATAAATATTGAATCATGCATAAAAAATTTAATTGAAAATAAACACAACCTATATTATTAGTGAACTAGCTGGTCGTCAAATACGATTAATGAATATTAAAATAAATTGTTAATATTTTAATTGTACTTTTGTAGATATAAGTTGTAGAAGAGACTTTTTAAAAAATTTATCGGTATGCTGAAACATTACACACCACAACTGATAAAAATAATGTTATTATAATTTTTTAAAATAAAAAAAATCATGTCATGAATTTCCATAAATTTCTTACATTTCTGATACCATTTATTGCTTTATATGTTTTGAATATACTTAAACTAAAATAGTTTAGTTAAGCTTTACTTAAACTAAAAATGATTTCATCTTGGGTAGAGGACAATGTTTATAAGCTCGCAAGCAATTCTCTCAATTATCCCAGGCAGAAACATGTTTCAAATTTGTATTTCATTTCATTGCTTTCGTGCGGCGATATAAAGCCAACTGTGGTTTGTCGCTCTTGATCTGCGTGCCGCATTAATGCGGTATTTAGTCGAGGAAGAAATCACTTAAAAGCAACAGAAAGAGAAAAATGCGTGGACCCGCCGGCGTTTTGGACTAATTACAGACCAACAGATTCAATTACAAGAACGTTCTTTTGAGGGGTCTTCAAATCTCACACCACGACACAAAAGAAGAGGGGGAAGCGAAAAGAAGAGACAAAAACCAAGAAATAGGTAGAAAAGCGAAGAGTCAAAAATAATAACGGACTGGAAAAAAAAAAAGAACGAAAGAAAAAATGTTTCTTTTTCTTGCCCAGATAGATTATGCCCGGTAGCTAAAGTTCCTCGCCAGCAGCTGATGGACAACTCAAATTGTTACTTTCAGAAAGAATTAGAAACGGCGGGAAAGGAAACTCGCGAGAACAACAGAAACAGAAAAAAAAAAAGTTGTTCGCACAGTTTTATGCTTTCTTTCACTCTTACTTGAGAGTTATTAATTTAAGAAGAAGTGTCAGGTGCATTCGATACGCCATGCTGCGATGCAAAAATGGTCGAAATTAACTTCACGAGATCTATGAATGGGTTGGGATTTCTCTCGCAACGAAATGCAGTCGGGCTTCTTGCTTATGACAGTGTAATCCCAATTTAAAAGACTCATTTAAAACATGGCTTCTTTCTCTTTTTATTTATATTTTTCTCGTGAGAATAAGAAACAGAAGAGTCTTTTTTGCTTAAATGTGATGAGATTTGAATGTCATTGCATTTCTTTTTGCATATTATCAGTGACGCATGGATCGCAATATCATTTTTTCATCTTCAATCTTCATCAGTGGCGTAGCAAGTGGCGCATGAATCAAAATATCATTATTTCAACCTTAATCCTTATCAATGACGCGAACAAAAGCAAACAACAAATGGTTCATATCATCATTTTTATTAGTTATCAGTTACATGGTAAAGGTAAACGACACATGGCTCATAACATCATTTTTAATCGTTTTCAGTATCGTGGTCAAGAAAAACGACATATGGTTCATAACATCATTTATAATAGTTTTCAGTGGTGTGGCAAAATAAACGACACATGGTTCATAATATCATTTTTCATTGTTATCAGTGCCGTGGCCAAGATAAACAACATATGGTGCTTAACATCATTTTAAATCGTCATCAGTGGCGAAGGCATTCGATGCCTAGCATGATTCTTTTCGCCTCTCTATCATATTAAACATAAAAAAATCATATAAATTCAATGTTTTATCCCCAGGGTGATTGGAATATCTATATCTTTCTGCCTTCTAGTTGTTACGCAATTGCAAATATGAATGTTTCTTTCTTCATATTCAAATGGTAGAAGTTAATAACCCTATAACCACACCACTGGTGTTAATATTTCAAGATTACGAAGGGCTCGTCTGAAAACATCAAAAATTCTTTAACACTGACGTAAAAACTATACTCCTGACAACAATTTAACATATACTAAAAACAATTTATTAAAAAGTAATTTGAAATCAGTTTTCTTAAAATTCAAAAAGTATTTTGATTAGTTTTTTTTTTTTTAAGATTTTAAAATATGAAACATTAAAAAAAAATTTCTTTTTAAAAAATTAGTACAGTATGCATATGAAAAGAGTAAAAAAATTAATTAAAAATTAATTATGTTGTTTCGTTCGATTCTGACCTTTTTGATTTTTTGTTGCTCATATTTCTAAGTATTTAATATTTTAAAGTAAAAAAGAATTTAGAATTAAGTCAATCAAGTGATTAAGTCAATTAAGTGAAATTCTTCGTTAATCTTTTGTATTGTTCAAAGTAGAAATATTGTGTATTGTGTATAAAATAACAATATGAAATGATTTTTTTCAATGACATTGAAAAGAAAAGAAATGACAAAGGAGATTTATCTCACTTACAAGCTCTAGAATATACAAAATTAATTTGTCTATGATATCAAAAGTTAGATTCTAAGCGTTTTGTTATAAATGTGTTATTATTTAAAAATGACCTACAGTATTCTGTATGCAGGAGGGAATTTGAAGCAATTATTAATATATTTTGAATGTTGCATAAACAGAAAATAAAATAGTGGGATAGCAAAAATAAATAAAGACTGGGGAAAATATTTTGTTACTTATCCTTGTTATTATATTTAGCTTTTAAAAGTCAAATTATATTTTATCTTTGATGCTTCCCGAAGATTGGAGCAAGGGCAAATGTGCCTTCTCATATCCCACCTTTGGGGCACTGATGGAAACAATATTTCAACATGATTTATATGATCTAGAGGGCAATCTAATGTTTAAAAGTATGACTAAAGCAAACAGCTTCGTAAAGATATATGTGTTTTTTCATTATTATTTTTGGAAACTGCTAGAATTATTAACAGATGACCAAGACATGGTTGTATGATTGCACAACTTGAAAATTAAAGGCATGAAGAAATTGAAGATAAACTTACGTGGGTACGGCTATTGGAAAACTCAATTTAAATCGGTAAAAATAATATCAATATATCTATATGCATATTCGTAGACCTTTTGTTTAACAGAAAGTCAATGCGGGATTAGTAGAAAACGACCAGATGGAGGCGAAATGATTGGCGATACGTAGACTCTTCTAAATCGAACAATTCTTTAGTGTTATCATTTAGACAGAATGGAACAATTTGATATTACTAAAAGTAAATTACTCTTTTTGATGGTGGTCTGGGCCGGTATTTCTCTTAATGACTTTGACTTTCAATACTGTCATCAAAAATAAATTTTGACTCCTCCACCACATAGGGATGAGATTCACAAGCATTTTCTGACAGGAAGTTAACTTCAGCTGATTTTTTTAAAAATAACATTAATTTTTCTGTCATAACTACAATACTTATAGATTTACCTAACCCAAAATAACATCGCGTTATATGTTATTTGTATACAAAAATTTGAATGTTCTGTAATTATTTTGAAAAATACTTACACGTATTGCACATGTTTGTACTCAGTATGTGTGTAATTCAATCTGTAAAATACTTTTGCAATTTTACTTCTTCAAAGTTGCAGTCTACCCGTTTAACTAAGAGAACACACTAAATTAAGGAAAAGAATTTTGAGGTCGTGAAAATTTTATGGTAACAGGTGTTTTTCTTTCTTTCTTTCTAATTTATTGGTTCAAATAAAGAAACATTTAACCACATTGCTACGGTATTTGCAAATAAAACTCTTCTTGCCAGTAAAACTCTTCACCATCCGTAATCTAATATTAATACCTTCTAATTACTCCGATAATGTTTACACTTTGTAATGAGTATTGCAATCTATAAATGGCTTTCGCAACCAAATTATAGTATGATCCTTCTAACATAACTAAAGTAGCTTTCTGAAACTAAAATATGAGGCCATAAAATAGAGTTGTCGAAGAAATTTGGAGCCTCGAAAATTTTGAAATAATAAGTATTTCTGCCTGATTTGTTAGTATAAATAGAGAGAGAAAAAAAAGATGGTTAACAAAAACTTTTTAAATTTTAATAATTTTATTTGAATTGATCATTCTAATAATTTAAGTTATGAAATAATTCAATTACGAAAGTTGAATAAAGTAAATATATTACATTTTTTATACACCTTTCAAAGGAGAACTCCAAAGCGATGTAATATCAAATCTCGCAAGAAAATTCAATAAAATTGTAATTTTAGAAGTATAATACAGAAGTATATACCAACTTTTTAATCGGATTTCGTAATCATTTGAGTATAGTATGTTGTTTATTACTATGCAGTATCAATAAAATTTATAATATTTTAACTTTAAAAATTCCAACATTTTTTAAATAATAGGTAATTATATCATTTTTCTTTGCAGTAATGTTTTTAAATATACATTTAAATATATTTCACTTCCCTCGTATTTTTATTACCTGATATACGAGATCGCAGTTATCTTTATTAGGTATTTTATAATGTCTCAAGGCATTTTATTACAATACATAGAAGTTAAAATGATTTATTGCGATAGTCACTCTTGAAGCTTTTTTTTTCTTTAGTGCGCTTGGTTATAACAAAGAAAAAGTATTTTAATCGTGAAAAAATTCGAACTCAAGATTTTAACGGATCTCAACATTTAAAGCCTACCAGAGTCAGACAAACTTTTTTAGAACTATAAAATGCAGAAAGCTGGATGGATAAAATTTGATTCACAGATTTCCCATCTAAAATGTATATATGCATCACATTAGAAACCACATCTGCTTAGAAGTTGGCCATCTCGGACATTTGTCAATTTGTACAAGCATGTAAACGGGAAAAGTCAAACACGGAATGATTGAACTATATGAAATGTGGTATACAATTTTTTTAACTGTAGTTTTATGTCAAATTTTTAATCAATAAGAAAAAGAAAATTAAAAATATACATTTGATTTTCTGATACTTTTGTATTAACCACATCCACGGGATTAAGATCGCATTCTAATAAGATCTTTCGTATTTATTGTTCACTCATGGTATAACACAAAAGTACATTTATTAGAGAGCATGCAAGAAAGTTATGGGGAGACAACTCCTGCTAGTTATATGTACGTTATCTTGTTATATAATTAAATCAGCATTAGTGGTATCTCCGAAAATTTTTCGTATACACTCTAATAAAATTCTTATCCCCGTTCGTCCTCATAAAATTGATGACTTTGAGTAAGCTCGAATCGCTGCCATGGCATAGTTATGAAATATAGATCTTTGGTTTGGTTATATTAGCGTCCCGTTTTGAAGCAACACTAGGGCTATTTTGGGACGGACCTCGTAATTTTGAACAACGGTCAGATGACGAGGACGACACCTGAGCTGGCACCCCCCTCTCCACACCAGCGGGAGGACGTTTGGTCAGGACGGATTTAACGTGCAACTGACCCCCTTACACGACGGTTCTTCGGTGGAATCGGGTCACGAATCTGAAACCCTCCGGTTCCGAAGCCGAGACCTTACCACCAGGCCACAGCGGCCCTAAAATATGGATCTTTGGTGTGAATCTAGTATTATAAAGAATCTAACGGGGAAATATATATTTTTATCGCCTTTTTGTCTATCGAATGACACCAAAATCTGATACAAATTTACAGGTGTAGTTAACATACTGAATGTCATTGATTTAAGTCATTATATTTGCATGCCATCTTTCAAAATATATTTGCTCCAAATTTGTAACTCTTGGTTTGTTTAGAGCAAACTGTCTTACTTTCCTTCAGTAATTACTAAAAACTTTTGGTGATCAGCTGTTTCGCTGGAGATATCGGCTATATTTAATTTCAGATATATCGTTTGGATATGACTTCTTGTTCAGGCTTCAATCAAATTGTTAGATATTAAAAGAGTACCATTTCAATTACTTTACAACTACTGTATTTTATGTAGACGAATTTTTCTAAAGGGAACTTGTCTCATGACCACTTATCGATATTAAATTTCTGAAGTCACGCAATAAAGAATTTGATGAAAAAATGAAAACGGTTCGAATTTTAAAACAACAATATAATCTATTGTACGAAATTAGGCAAAAAAACAAAAAAAAATTGCAAAAAATTCAGATTTTTTTTTTATTAAATTGAATAAGTAGAAAGATAAGTTATTGAATTTTTAAAAGGTGTAAAAGTCATTTTTACGCAAAAGATTTTCAAAAATTATAAAGAATAGATACTAGTTAAAATTTTGAAGATTAAGATCCTAATTAAATTTCAAAACAGTTACGCCATGGTGTGCATTTCTACTCGCCAAAGTATTTCTCTGCCAAATCTGGTAGATTTTCTTTTAATAACAACCAGTCACTCCGTTACCACAGAACCAAGCCGCATAAACAGGGATTATTGGGATTGGCTGTTATGCTCATTAACTATCCAACTTTCACATAAGAAAACAACGACCAAAAACAGTTCAAGGAATCTTCGAAATGTTGGTAAAAGGTTAGAAATTTTTTCCATCACTTTTTTTTAATGTTTTTAAATTTCCAGGGTGTTGTAATATTGTGTTAAAATTATTATCCATAATGAGTCTCCCTCTAATTTCTTTGAATTCGGCACATTCTGTTATGTAGTACCGGACTGAGGCTGTTTCCCCACATATACATGTGTTGTCTTACATCCTTCCGAATCTGTAGAAGTGTTCAGATATCCGATATAATTTGTCCATGTCCCGATGTAATTTGCACTATTATCGAGTGAAATATCCACCAAATTTGGTAGCTGTAAATCAAACGTAAAGCGCAAATGCGAGAGCACACACGCAAAAAGGGAGGGACATATTTATTTTTATTATTATTAGAGATAGAGATTCAGAACAGTTTAACATTGTGAAATGTTATACTAAGCCACTTTCTCCACATTGCCGAGTTGTCATTGAACACTGAAATGTTAAAGATTCTGTTTATTGCTCAGTCTGAGAAAGCCCGCATGCACCAGTTATCTCGTAAATAAAAAAAGACGTACGTGGGATACTGATGGTGATTAAAACATTTGCTTCCAAATCTTAATGTCTTAATCGAAATAAAATCTAGTGACACCGCCATTAATCAAAAGGAACTCCATTTCTTGCCAACCCCTGAAGGCGGTAGGAAAATGACACGCAAATAAAATACGAAGATTCCGTTTTTTGATTTTCTTTAACAGCTCTACAAAGAAGCCGACACCTTTTTCGGATTGCACACTTAAATTGGATATAAATCGTTTGCGCTTTGCAACTGGCGAGGGAAAAAAATAAAAGAATAATATACAAATGATGGATGTTGTGTTTAAGAAAACTTGAATTGGAATCCGAACGAGCATGCGCTGTTCAGATAAATTAATGTACTAGTGTTGCCAAAAACGATACGTGATCAAGGTAAATTTCTATTTCATTTAAACTCTAATTGCCTGCAACTGCACCTATTTTGTGGGTAGAAAAATGAATCTAATTCATTTTAGCGAAAAGGAATTTGGAGTTGATTGAGTTGCTATAAGTAATGAGGGAGCTCTTTGGCAAAAGTAATGCTGTTAAGTTATTGAAAAATTGACATTTAATACATGATTAAGTTATTTTGGTAAACATCATATGAATAAAGAACTAATGTAATTTGTTACTGATATTGCAACCCGAATTTATGTAATATACTTAAGCGAAATGCGCTTTTAAAATTATTTAATAAAAATCTATTTATTTAAATTGGCAAGTTATTTTTTTGGATAAAATTCTTAAAATAACTAGATTAATTTCTAATTTTTAATGAACTTTCTAACAATAGAAAGTGTTGGCCTGATTATATTTTAAAATTAATCGCAAGATTATTATTTCTTATCTGGCGTATTTTTAGGGTTTTTTGATGATAATTCCCAAAATTAGTATTATTTAGCTGTTAATAGAGCTGGAAGTAAAAATTATTTATTGACATGGTTTTCGGGTTAAAGGATGGAAATGCGGAATCAGAATTTTTATTTTTTTCTCTTGAGAGGAATAGATAAAAGAAAATAAGGTAATTTTCAAAAAATTACCTTAAGATTTTTTAATGATTCTTCGCATTTTTATGTGAGTCTAAACAGTGTATTGTGTACATCCGTCTCTCTGTTAACACGAAAATTTAAAAATCAATACGACAGAAGAATGAAATTTAGCATGTATTCTTCCCACATGTATTTCTGATTTCTTTTAAATCTTAGATAAATTCATGTTTAAAATTAATTTGTCTGTCTATTTGTCCATGTGTTTGTGAATTGATCATGTTTAACCGGTTGTGCAAAGCACGCATCCATGAAGAAAAAGGAAATATAGAAGGTAAATGGGGCTGCCCTATAAAGAAAGGGGGGGACAGATTAGCGTGTATCTGAATTGCAACATTTCAAATACACAACACATCAATCAAAAAAAATCTCTCGAGTTCTTGTTTATATGATTTTTTTTAGCAGATAACCCAAAACTGCTGGAGAAATTCCAATGATTCGTTGATTTAGCAAGTAATAAAAACTAGTATTTCATTAAAACTAGTATATACAATCGTTCATCGACGTTTGTAACGCTGAGTAGAGTTTAAAAATATCCCTGCCATTTTTACCTGCGTTATTATCATATGCTCAAATCAAACCTTTTGTTTTGGCATCATGCAACTGAGACAGGTATTTTTTTATGTTTAAAGTGAATGAGTAATCGTTTTTGAATAAACCTAAGCATGAAAAAAAATAATTATGCTAATTTATTATATTCATCTTTTACAGGCCAAAATGAAGTTATTGCTAATATTTTCTTTCAGTGTATTTATTTCAGCTGTATTATTTTTATTTCGCATTCGACATTGCATTTTTTGTTAATGGATCACAATTTGTTTCGATCCGATTTTAATCATTTTTTATTTGAGTTTTAGTGAGCAGGATAAAAAAGATTCAACTGCAAGGAAACTAAATTTTTTATGCTATTGTACCTAAATAATTTAAATAGTAATTTTTTAATATTTTTTTATAATAAAAAAAATTTTTAGAAAAAATTTTTTTAATAGTAATTTTAATATGAATAGTAATTTTTTTGTTTCTTAAACACTCTGCATGAAGTTTTCGTCGACAATTTTCCTTAGTTAATCTATGGCACGATTATCCGAGATATAGTAAAATAGGATGATAGCCTCTCCAGACTGAGATATTTTCTATTTCTTTTTATAGAAATTTTATAGAATTAATTGTTAATTTTATTGTTTTGCTCGCGTTTCTTCATTTTCAGCTATTTGTTTTGATCTTTATCATCTGTAGCTCAGCAGGAGCTATTATCGTCCGTTAGAGAAATGGACATTCAAAATCAGTATTACTACTTTCCTCCGTTTGGTAATTTTATTAATGTTATTAAGGCTTTGATTTCGATAACATCTGTCATGTCACAGGTAACGCAGTGTGAGATTCTCTAATATAAATCTAGGAATTAGTATAAAATTTTCTGACAAATTGATTGATAGAGTATTAATAGAATTTCATTTATTATTTCTCCATTTCATTATGAGTAAAAGACATTTTGTAATGAAAAATAATAATAAGCAGTCCCTTACTGCCACTTAAGTATCAAAATTATTTCGGAAGAATTGTAAAATAGATACATTTTGAATATTTTTAACGACGGTTTTAAGATATGTTACAATTTTTCGAATGTAAGTTAGCTTTTTCAGTTTCCTAATAGCAGAAATTTTAAATTTGAAAAATTAAATTATAGTTACTAAAACTAATAACTGTTAATATAAAGGATAAATTATGTCGGAGTCGGAATATATAATGTATAATAGAAAATTACTTGATAGTTAAATCAAGTAAATGAGTATAAGATAGTGTTACAAACCTGCAATTCGGCTTCCCAGCATAGTTGGTTCCATCATCGGAAAGAATGATTTACTGTCATCTGTTTTGCACGGAGTCTGGGTGTCGCGTCGGAGGTCCCAGAGCTTCGTGACAAACTTGACGACCATTTGGTGACTTGGCGACTTTGGCGCCAAAACAGATTATACCCGAAACATCGAGAATTTTCCCGATTCGTCCAGTAGGAACCGAGATACGCCTCGAATGTTCCTGCTTGGTTGAGAGGCTTCTAGCCCCGCCTCCTGAGACCTATAAATGGGTCTTCAGCTGCCAGAGTCAGAGTAGTCGAAGAAGAGTAGTCGTAGTTGGAATCGACGGAGCGGAGTAGTCGGAAGAGATGGAGGAGAGTAGTCGGAATCGACGATGAAGAACTGGTCTTCCAGGGATTAGCAGAGCAGCAACGGAGTCAAGATAGTGCTGAACTAAGCTGTGCGCTATCGTCTGCAGTAGATTTTTGTTGTGTGCTGCTGTGTATGCTACACGTCTCGGCTGAAGATAATTGTCTTCTGTGCTGTATATAGTTGTCGTTTTTGTGCTGCCCTGTGTGTCTTTGTGTAAATAAACGTCGTTGTTTCTTTTTCTACTGCCGTCTGCTGATTGAGCTTTCTCCACACCATATCATTTCCACTATCCAAACGAACCCGGTAAAATTCGTAACAATAGTTTTAAAAAATTTAGCGAGAAAATTTTTTTGTTAATTGTTAACTTAACCATAAAAAGCGAATTAAATAGCTGCTAAGGAAGATAAGTGGTGAAAACAGAAGTAGAAAATTAAAAGAACGAGCAATCAACTTTGAATATTTCTGAATAACTGGTCTGTTTGATTGACACCAATGAAATTTACAGAAAATAGAATAAAAATATAATAAAAAAATTATCAAAGTAAAGTTTTGCTTGACCAATTTGATAGCTTTTAATTTTAATTTTTTCTGGAATTTCTTGGATTTCTATTAAAAATAATGCTGAAGTAACATCTCTAAATCGAATTTATTTCGGTTAACTTGAAGACAAAACTAAAAAAATAGAACTAAATATTTATTTATGCATTGTTTTCATGAGCTAAATTTGTCCCAGTTTTATATCCTTAATAATCATTAGTAAAAGCCCTTACTTAATTTGTGGATTTTATTTCCATACAATAGCTTTACTTAAAATAAAGATGAATGTGTGTGTGTGCGCGTGCAGGCGCGAGTTGACACTCCAAGAGCAGGACCATTTGATCTTAAGTAGCCAAATTTGGTTTAGATGTGCTTTGGAAGATAGGAGTGTGCACCTCGAAGAGTTTAAAATTTTTTAAATTAGAATTTTAATTAATTAGAAAATTAGTGAGATTTTGGATGTTTTATCGTGGTAATTCCTGAAAATATTTCCGCACAAAAATAATGTTTACAATGCCTAAAAAAATTATCTTTTCAATGATTTATTTGCTAGAAAAGAATTAAGTCTAGATTTAATTACCTTTGAAATATCTTTAAATATATTTCACAACAATATTTCAGATGTTGTGAATAAAATTGAATCGTTCCCATTGTTTCCTGAATTTTATTTTCTTCCATTGGGGTAAATTAAAGAAGAACTTGTTTAATATGTATGTAGTTTGTCGAACAAATAAAAAAAAGTGAACTTATAGTACCAACTAAGTCTAAAGATGAATTAAACATAATAGTTTTATGTTGTAACGGAACTAGTCTCAATCAGAAAAGTTCATGGTACTAATGGCACATAAAATTATTTTTAGCGGTATAATTTTATAATTTTTACAAAAAAAAAATGCAAATGAATTTAAAATAAATATAAAAAGTGTTCCTTGTTACATTTCGTTTTAGTCTTTACTAGTCAAACATATTTTTTTCCCCTTTATACATCCCCTCTTCTCTTAAATTGAAACTAATAATGGCGGACTCACTTGCTATTTGTAAGTTACAACTCTGAAGTAATTACTTTAATGAAAATTTAGAAAATGAAATATGGATAAGAAACGTGTTTTCTATTCCTAACATATTACTAGGAAATAATATTTCAATTCGAAAAGGAGATAAACTTTTTATAATATATATAACAGAAATACCATTAATGAATATAAAGAAAGATAATTTGTGCAAAGTTTGATTCAAAGAAAAAATATTTTTGAAAAAGCCATTTAACTCATCATATTTTTATGAAACTGGATCTTCAGACATACTATCAGTTGAATTTAAATATAGGATGTAGTCGCGATTTGAATCAAGTTTATCTTTTAAATGAATCGAATTAAAAGCAGACATAGCAAATCTGGCTACAAAAAAAAACAGACTTTTTCATTGCATTAATCTTCACCAAAAACATATTTTAATATTTGATATTATGATAACAACATGCTATTTATTATTATGCATTCCATTATATCTATATTAAAATTAGCCACCTTTGGCGACCAGCTTGTTCGTCCAAATTATTAACTTTTTAAAATGAAGACATGACTATTAAATGTTTAATAAGCTATTAATTAATTTAATTTTGTTATTTATTTATTAAATAATTAAATGAAAAGTTATTTTTAGGTGTCAACTTGTTAGGTGATAAGATTGAAAGAAAACCTGAATTCAATTAAATCTGCTTACTGCAAATTAAAAAGTTCATATATTACGAAATAAAAGCAGAAACGGAAATCTTTCGTAGAAGAACTGAATGCTTTGACGGAGGAATTTGAATTCCATCATAATATTGAAAGACTTTGTTTAAGTTGAATAACAAAATTGAATTAGAAAATATTAGTAAAATTAAGAGAAAAAAATGGTAAGGAAATGGAATTGATGTCATTAAAAAGGTAACTTCTTGAACCTTAAGATAATACAAGAATATTTCTCTGATTTTGGAAGATATGAACTGCAATTTCATAGGCAAGTTATAACTATTACTCATCTGGGTAATGCTTAAACTTATTTTTGATCTTGATTAAACTTTACATTTGAAGCTTATTTCCTGACCTCTTTTATATGGACGGACTTTTTGGTGACGCGAACACATCTAATGACATTTTGCAACTTCATTCATTAGATAGACCAAACGCTCAATTCGATGCAGCTGTAAATAATCATAAAAAATTAAAATGAAATCTACGATTGTAAATTCCAAGTTATCATGTGAGAATATTAATTTTTTGTCATTATTTGTTTTAATTAATTTAAGTCATTAACCAGTTTAAACCGGTTTGAAACAATCACTTCATCATGTGAGAACATTATTATTTTTCAGTCATTATTTGTCTTAATTAATTTAAGTCATTAATCAGTTTAAGTCGCTTTGAAACAATCACTTCATCATGTGAGAACATTATTATTTTAAGTCATTATTTGTCTTAATTAATTTAAGTCATTAATCAGTTTAAGTTGCTTTGAAACAATCACTTCATCATTTGAGAACATTATTATTTTAAGTCATTATTTGTTTTAATTAATTTAAGTCATTAATCAGTTTAAATCGGTTTGAAACAATCACGAGACTTCTCTATCGGTCTCAATCTCTCTATCTCTCTTCTCTCTGTATATATATATATATATATATATATATATATATATATGAAATAGCAGCTATAATGTCATAGTTCTACCTCAACCTTTTAAAAACGCATCTGCTGTCAAAGAAGCATACGTAATAATAATGCCATACTGGTAAAAGCAGGTAAAAAAATATATGCTATTAAAAGATAATGATGAAAATTGCCATTTATGCTTTATTTATTGTCTACGCGATTTAGAGCTTCAAAACCCCCTAACCAAAACATCAAACAACATCATGTTCTTACATGATAAAATCGCGCAATGAAGCATTCAAATTCTTACGGTGGTCTTTTTACATTTGATTGTTGCCATTCAACAATAAGTAATAAGAGCGATTTATGTACTAGGAACGTTAGCGTTTTATATAGAGAGATGTAAAAGATTCATTTGTAATTTTAATTGAATAATATAAGTTTAAATATTTGCTGACTATAAAAGCTACATTTAGAAAATATTGATTTTTAATTGGAATTTTCCTTTTGAGGATGGTTATACTTTTTATTCTCATGTATGTGAGACAAAAGTATAAGAATTGCCACATTATAAGTTAGAAAACGGTTGAAGTTAAAAGATGTGATATCCAATTCGCCTCTAGACCTGGACCCTCATACATATATATTAACAGAAATAATGAAATTAATGTCTTTTTTTGAATTAAACTTATTAACTTCATTTAGAATTCTTTTCATTCAATTTTAAATGTGAAATCATATATATATATATATATATTAGATCTCATTTATGGTTATAATATCTTAAAAACATTCATCAAAATAACAATTTGCCCTTTTTTTATTCGTAATCAATATAGCTTGAAAATGCCATTTGAAAGGAAATTATTGCATTCATTTTTCTCGAACTGCATGCTAAGTTAAAATGCGATTTTTAATAATTTAATTATTGAAATCTATTTGCTAGTAGCCTTGTAAAATGAAATGATAAAATATTAGAATTAAAAAATAATATAAATAAATAAATAAATAATAAAAAGAGGAAAAAGTGGTTAAACTAACATATATTATTATTAATTTTTTATTTTGCCTTCTATATCTTCGTTGGATATATTATTGAATTATCTTTTCATATTCAACCAAATTATACCTTTTTTAGACAAAATGGCCCCAATCTTTAAGACTTATTCGCAAATTAAATCTCTTAATAATTCTAACAATTTATTCCTTGAAATTTAATTGTTTAAATAATCACTCTTTTATATATAAATTCATAACTTTATGCTGTTATGAAAACATTCAAAGAGAGTTGAAAGTCTAATCAGTACCATTATTGCATAATAATATTTAAAGTCAATCGCATCAATCTGTAAATTATTTTTAAAAACTTATTCTCATAATTATAGCAGCAAAAACATGCTGATAAAAATTCTGGATTATATAAATGCAATGCACGTGTGTATTAACATAATTACTATATCAGTGAAATGTCTTCTAAACTGTAAAAAAATATTTTCTGAAATTTATTAAAATTCGAGGAAGAATTGTATAGAAATAATTTGATATCACAGAAAAACTAAGTTTTTGAATTGTAAAATGGCATGAAAATGTTTTTTGTGCTCTATTATGCTCCAAATTTACTGAGTAAGAATCTTAAAATTTCTAATAATTTTTAAACAAAAATCAAATAGAATTTTGGAAAATCTACCTTTTTCTTAGCGAGAGTCTATTATCAAGAAATAACTACATGTTAAATTTATAAAATTGCGTGGGATAAAATGAAAATAAATAATTTTAAGTATTAGATGAAATACCATGTGAAGCTTTATAAGAAAGTGAAGACCAATGTTATTTGTAATTGACTGATATGCCCGACTTTGTTAGGGATTAAAATGTTTTCATGACTAATATTTTTAATGTAAAAACTATAGAGAAGAAGGAAATTAATTTTGTATGTAGTAAAATGTTGTTGCATAAATATTATAATAAATAATTTTATTACACATAAAACATTATAATACACAAAATCCTTTAATCGTCCGAAATTTATTTAAACTAAATTGAGAATATCAGATAAACTGGACGATTTTTAAAAACTACTTTTCATGATTTCTCCATAAGTTAATAATATTTGCAATATAAGTACTTAAAAAGTCGTTGACATGAGAGAACCTTTAAAAGAAGGGTTTTAAAAACATCTTGTGACAATTAATTAAATGGTTTATTTTTGTTGTTAAAATACATGAAGATAAATAAAATCACTACTTATTTCTGATATAAATTGTAAATCGTCTGCTTTTAAACTTTTTTTTAGTATTCTTCTAGAATTTTTCTAATATGTGTTCTGCAATAATTTTTGCATTGCATTCTTGTTCCTGAATAATCAAAAATATTATCACAAATTGTGTATAAAATTTATTTTGAAAACTTTATCAAAATTAGATTAACAAATTGTACGGAAATGAATCCCTGAACTTCCCTTTTGTTTTAATTTGAGCAATGGATTTGTGTTTTCTTGTAGTCGTCGTTAAATCAGCATTCCAAATTTCTCTCTGCTCAAAATTCCATAATCTTTTCAGTTACAATATTACTTAAAGGTAATATTGTAGCTTACAGGTAATAATGTACTGAATGTTACTTACAAGTAATACTGTATTGTATTAGAATCAGGTAAAGATAGTGGGAAATTTTAATGCCATAGATTTGTTTAATATAATTAAATAAACATTAGGATTCTTTTTAAACCATCAAAAATTGATAAAAAATATTTTTTCAAAAAATGAAAAAGAAATATCAAAGAAAAAATACGTAATAGTTCAAAGTTTCACCATTGCCTATCAAATTGAGAATTTTCTTTTTTCTAAGATCTGCCTTTTTTCAATTATTTCTGAAATTAAAAAAAATGAAGGAAAATTAAAAAAAATTAATCTGTTATCGTTAGAAAGATAAAATGAGTTTTAAAATGGAGTAAAATTAGTTCATAAGAATAAATATGCTTTGAAGATATAGCGGGAAAACGGCAACTTCTCGATGACCCAGTTAAATGAATATTTTATTGACTTTGCAAAGGTTGCGCTCTGAAAAGTTGATACATTTCTTTTCTTGTCTTAAATAATAAGCGGGAAAAGTTTAATTAAATTCCCCGCAATTATTTAAGCGAAAAGGAGGGCATATACAGAATAGCTATTAGTATCTTTATTTATACTGGATTAAAAGTATAAAATCTTTTATTGAAATCAATTATCTTTCTCCTTGATCTTATAGGCTACCTCAAACACTATATTTTAAACATCAAATTGTGGTAAACATTTAAACCATGTCATTTTATGATTTTACATATTATATATTGAGTATGAGTATATGATTTCTATATATTGAATATATGAACAATATTTTCATTTATGTTACATGACGCTATATTGGGGTGATAAATTACTTGCTTGCTTTATTTAAAATCTAAATTCATGTTGGCGCTAAACCTCAAAGCTAACTGAACATTTAATTCCTTGTTCTTATTGTTCATAAGTTCCATAATTGTAACAGGCACTGAAGTAGTACAATTTATTTGTATTATATATCAAATAGGAAATTAACAGATGTATGATCATCTAATCCTTCATGTTCATAAATCGTTGACAATAATCCAGCTGGAATATATACTTAAAATATGAGAGTACCAGAAAAGTCAAATGAAAATCAAAAGTAGGAAAAAAATGAAAAAATGAAAAAAATAATAATAAATAAAGAATAAAAACATTAAAATGAAATCTAAGATCGTAAAATTTCAAGTTATTATGTGAGAACATTATTATTTTTCATTATTTGCTTAAATTAACTTAAGTCATTAACATTTCTCTATCGGTCTCTATGCCTATATATATATATATATATATATAATGATGTGATCATTTTTTTAAATTTTCAGTTTCAATATTTCTAGCTAGCAAACAAAGTTTTGGAGCTCGACCGATTTTGAGATGAAATAACAGCTATGATGTCATTGTTCTACGTCAACCTTTTAAAAACGAATCTGCTGTCAAAGAAGCATACGTAATAATAAAGCAATACTGGTAAAAGCAGGTCGACCTTTTAAAAACGTATTTGCTGTCAAAGAAGCATACGTAATAATAAAGCAATACTGGTAAAAGCAGGTCGACCTTTTAAAAACGCATCTGCTTTCAAAGAAGCCTACATAATAATAATAATGCAATATTGGTAAAAGCAGGTAAAAAAAATAAACGCGATTAAAAGATGATGATGATGAAAATTGCCATTTATGCTTTAGAATGAGTTTCCTTCGGAATTTTGTTGTTTCATTATCAAAGGGAATTTTTAAAACATCAAATCATTTATAGAAGTGGAAAATAACATTTTATAAGAAGTATTTTGAGCAATACAGTAGTCATCTCATTAAAAATCCGAATAACCCAGAAGTTTCGCAATGATCCCACAATATTCGTTAAGAAAGACAGCGGACAAAAAGTCTTTGTTATATTTATGGCTATGTCGAAATATTTTCTTTCAAGGATTTAAAATCTTCAAACCCTTGTATAAAAATTCAATTCTAAGGCTTATTTTTTTATTTAATTGTGTATATATATATTCTGGTTATCATTAATAATTATATATAATGAAGGAATTTTAAATATAAACTGTGTAATTTTTATTAAAATTGTTCTTACGATGAGTGGCTGCTAATGCATTTATTATAGGTAGCATAAGCTTGCGTGTTTGACATCTTTGCTATTTAATGGCTGTTAATGTATTTATTATAGGTAGCATAAGCCTGCGTGTTTGATATATTTGATACCTAAAGGTTTTTAATGTATTTATTATAGGTAGCATAAGCCTGAATATTTGACATCTTTGATACTTAATGGCTGTTAATGTATTTATTATAGATAACATAAGCCTGCGTGTTCGACATCTTTGATACTGAATGAATAAATGAAAAAAAAATCGCTTTTATCAAACATGTTAGGTTTTATTCAAGTAACTTTTAAATAATGACTACAGAATTTTAATGAATTGTTTAAATAGAATATTATTGAAAATTTTAATTTGGTGGAATATTATGTGAAAAAACAAACAAATTTCAATACGATACTCTCTGTATCACTATAGTTGACATTTTTAGAATGATCAAATGCAATTTAGAACATGATAGTCAATACATGATAGAACATGATAGTCTTTATATTCCCAAATAATTTTAACAAAAATTTATATTAATCTATGGCAACATAAAATCATTTGCTGCCTGTTTCTTTACCTTATATTGCCTTTGATCTGAGGATACTATTATATTAAATTTGTCATGCAGTTCGAAAATGTGAACATTTGGGAGTCTAGATAAAGTCAAACCTCAAAAATCTCAACTTTTCTAAGTTTTTTTTTCTTTGTATATTCAAATTTGTTTACTAAAGGAGAAAATACCAGAATTTTCACAGATAGCATTCATAAAAATAATTTTAGTCACCTTTTGTAATTTCTACTCGTTTAATGAAATAAGAGTTTCCATCTTATTTTTTAAAAGCACTAATTTGAATTAAACAGAAATTTAATCTAAGAAGTTAAAAAGTAAATAAAGTCATATAAAATGAAAAAAAATATGAAAGAGAAAATTTTGCAGTCGTATTCGTTACATTATACTTGCAAATCCGACTTTGAAATAGCACGGAAAGACGTCTTGATAACCCAGTTAACCTCAAGTCCATTCTAATTTTTACCGATCCGATAAAGATTCACTTGCTGTTATTCGCGAATTAGTCATTCTCTTCCAGACTTTCCCCTTTCGTTCCGAAAAAGTCATTTCACTTCACTCGCGCTCCCTTCTGCATTTGCGAACATTTCAAACCAAATTACAATCTTTCAGAAAAGGAGATTTCCAGTATATCACTTCAAAAAGAATGGAAGCTGTGTATTAAAAGGGAAAATTTTTCATATGCAAATAACGGAAAGGTATATATTGTTCGAACATAGACACTCCGAAGCATATTCGAATGCATTTGCATCACAAGGAATAGAGTTAAAACAGGCAAAATGGATTTTTTAACTTCGCCTCTTCAGCACGATAGAACGGCAAGTTCTTTGTGAAGCTCTTTTCGTCAGACAGAACGGATAATAATAATGATATTGAATTCCCCTTCACTTCAATTCCCCCTTTCTCTCCGAACGAAATAAAGAAAGTCGTCTGCTAAGTAAGGCTCAACTTGCAGCAGAGCCCCTCCCAACATATTCCCGCCCCATCTTCATTCTCCTTCGGAAGTTTTTCTCTTAAGTGTAAACAACAACAAAATCGGAATATTCGAAAATGGTATTATCGTTGCTGCCAGTTTTCGAAATCAAAATACTTGCATCGTGTTTAATATGGGAATGAATGTGCTGAGTTATGCATGTATACGCGCTTGCAGCACGTGTGACTGCACTGCAGAGCTTGGAAAAATTGGAATCTTCAGTAATACGTCGTACATTTGCTCGCTTTAATGTGAAAAAAAAGAAAGAAAAGAACGAATGTATGAAATACAAACGCATGCGAATTGTATGAATAAATAAGTATCCGTTGTGTGAACTTGTTTTCGAGACGACTACAAATAAGAGGAAAAGAGTATTATTACAGAAATATTTAATAACTGCAACTGCGAGGAAATATTGAAGATTCGAGAAAAATGAAATTTTATTTTATCGATGAAATGAAAAAGGAATCGTGACAGGTTTTAAAGAGCGATTTCGAAAGAGAAGATGCTCATATATTTTCCTTCATCTCGATTTAAAGCGAAAGAAAAAGATATTATTTGTTGGCTTTCGCACCTTCCTTTTTTTTCATTATTATTATTATTTCACATTTCTGCAAATTGTTTGAATATTTTCTTTGCTAATATGCTGAATATATTATTTTCAATTCGCATTCAGTTGATTCTGTAAAAATTGCAAATTAGTGAGTTCGCGGATGCTCAATGGAATTAAATTTCAATGAATTATGTACGAGTAGACGCTCATTGATAAAATTCTAAATAGTTATTAATCTGCAAAATCTTCATTTTTATGAAGAAAACTACGGAATAAAATTCATAGCTTCATTATTGAAAAGCAGTAAAGGAAACGATAAAACATATCAACTCTAAAATTTTTGATTGAGTTTCACTTATTCAAACTCTAGTCATGAAAAGATTGGTAAATTATCAGGGATTTAATCAGAGAAAAGAAATTCAAATTCTGGAGCCCCACCCCTCTTCTTTTTACTATTTTATTCTGATTATTTTATATACTTCATCAGTGGGGAGAATATAGGTGGAAGAGAACTTGTGACATAAATTTAAACAAGTTTTAGAATCAGTAATTAGGAATATAATCCGTATCAAATTATCGAGCATTGAATAATGATAGCAAATTAGGAGGATATTAGAATCGTGAGTAAAGAAATGAAAAAAAACCTGTTAAATATCTTTTTAAAAGTAGGGTTGTTTTTTTCAAAAGTTACATAATTTTAAATAGAAATTAAATAGATTCATTGAAATTTTTATTAGTTTTTCGTGATTTTGAATTAAATTGTGTAATTCTTAGTTTAAAAACTTGCGATTTGCATGCCTTATTCGATTATTTTTTTCAAATATTTCTATCAATGATTTTTTTTAAAAAAAGTCCCCATCCCCCCATTTCCACCCCTTGCCTATGATCCTCAATAATCATCTCTAAAGAAACTTTATTTAAAAAAAATTTAAATTGTCTGTATCTGCTATTTTATGTTTATTTGTGAAGATAATTAGTTATTTCACAATATTAAACTGCATTTTATTCTATGTTCATTCTAATATGCATTCTAATATGCATTTATAATGCAATATGGATATGCTGCATAAATTATATCGTTAAATCATGTGATTGAATTGATTTGATCACTGCTGCTAAATTAATTGCACCTACCATGTGTTTCCAAAATGTATGACAAGACAGCATACAAAACACGAAAGAAGTATTTAAAATAAATCGAATTTATTACAATAAATATGTATCCAAGCTCAATATGTCCATTCTTATTTTAAACTGAAGTTGTAATAATTGAGCCAATGTTAAAAAAAATGAAAAATATACAGTTAGGACTATGTACCGCTTTTGAATTTTAAAAATAATTTTTATTTTTACTCTAAAATTTAAAATTTCGTATAGCATCTTTTTTTGGAAAATTATATGATCAGTGAAAATAATCCGGGAACCTTCCCATTTTTTTTCAATAAATCCACTTCCTAAAGTTTTATTTTAATCAGAAAGAAAAAAAAAGATTTAGGGAGGGGGGAAGGACTTCATTATTTTTATGACAAGAACTGTTTAATTCGGATGCAAAAAAAAAAAAAAAAAAAAAAAAAAAATCTAAAGGCCATTAAAAATGAAAATAATAGGAAATTTTATAATTATTTCCTAAAATAGGATGAAAAGAACACAGCTTTTAAACAAAAGGTTTTTGAACTTTCAAGGGATAACAGTAAGAAAGTACTAACGTGGCTTTATTACATTACATTTGAGTTTAAGAAATCCCTTATAATCCATACACAAACCATAAATGCTTTAATTCATCATTATTATTGAAAAACTTTAAAAATCCTATTAATCCCTTTAAAAATCCTATTAAACCAATCTTAATATCAACTCGTTATAATAATTAATGAGAAAAATGTTACTTTGCTAATGTTATTATGGGCCAAATTCAACCAAATTTTGCACACTTATTATATACTAAGACAAAGAAAGAATAATATGGATTTTTCAAAGTACAAAAATTGATTAACTATTCAATTAATTAGAAATTTTAAAAACAGACTCTTTTTAAAAACAGACTTCTTTATAATTATCTTTTTAAAATTTCTTTTTTTTTAAATTTTAATATGTCTTTTGAAACTAACATTATGGATTTTAGCGTAGCGATTTACTAATACTTAAAATTGAGCTAAGTGAATCGCTTATACCGAAACAATTTTTCTTATTCTTCAACATTTGTAAATTAAATAAACTAATATAGCAAATGTTTGTAATTTTATAAAGAAATGGACGATTTGTGGTTTTTAAAATCGTCTAATGCAATTGATATTCGAAATTTAAATAAAAGGAAAGGATAAAGATTTTAGAAGTTACGAAGATTTGTTTATTATAATGCTTTATACAAAAGAAACGTTTATGTTAAATAATATTATTCATGAAAATTTTTTAAAATCGATCAAAGCCAGTTATATTAATAATAATAAATAGATTTCTTTTAAAAATTCAATAAACAAAAGAACCAATTTTCGAGATTAAAATAAGAATCTCCATAGAAAAAAACAAGAAAATGCATATTTCCTCCTCCATGTTTCAAGCATGAAAGAATATGGGATTAATTCAATTCGACATGTCAAATTATATATATTTTTTTCAGAATTTCTTCTAACATAAGAAAACGAAAACTAAGCTATGCTGACTGTACAAAATTGTGATTTTTTTGTGCTTTTATTTAGGAAATAATTCCATTTTGCCAAAATTCAGGTACATTATTTAAAAGGTTAACTAATCTAAAGCTGTAAAGCGACCATACTTAAGAGTGTAAACCGTATGTCTTCAAATACCTTAAACAAATGCTACAAAAAATGCACATACAGTATAAGAGTAAATAAAAATGAAAATGAAAGAAAATATCTTTTTATCCTCTTTATGAAGGGAATTCCGGTTTGTTG
Organism: Argiope aurantia; assembly: GCA_026543865.1. NCBI lineage: Eukaryota > Metazoa > Arthropoda > Arachnida > Araneae > Araneidae > Argiope > Argiope aurantia. The sequence goes on from JAPMOR010086501.1 coordinate 147,361, forward strand.
TCGGGGTTCAAATACAAAAAAGTGAAAATGCTTTTAATTGACTTAATCACCTCATTAATTAATTAGATTATTAAATTTTTTTGGCAAAATATATTTGAAACATTGGTTATTTTACTTTGTAAAATAAATTCGAGACTAATAAGAAATAATTATTTCAAACGTCTCAGCATTATCAAGTTATCTTCCAAAAATGAAGAATAAATGCAAAACGAATTATTTCCATGTCAATTCAAAGCATTTTGAAAAGCACTTGATTTTATTTTTAAAAAGCTTTTTAAGCCTCATCTGTTTGGAATATACATAGGTATTGAATGGAGGAAGAAAGAAAAATTAACGAAAAGCAGCATTAGTTGCATCTTTATTCCGAGCCTTTTACTCTCTTAAATTCAAAAAGAAAACAAAAATTTCTGGAAAGATATAAAAATCGCGAAATATTATTCTTCGGAATACGAATTTAACGCATATTAAATTCACTCGCCTCATTTCCATAATGCACTGCTAGCTTTTTAAAATACACATTAACCGGTTCAAACATGAATAAGCATTCTACATTTATTTTTTTCTGATAATGACTGGCTGTGGAAACGATTTAAGTGTGATGTAGAATTAAAAAAAATTATCGAACAAAATAACCAACATTTGACACTGAAGTGAAAAAAAGAAGCATCATTCGAACCAATCGACGCCGAATGTAATTACTCAAGTTTATTTTTTCACAGTGCTTCTTTAAACGACTCTAAGCCTAATTAAGTGTTCCTCGCATCACAGTGATGAGCGTTACACCGCAGGTGATAATTTACTAGATTGTATTTTACAGGTTTTTACTACTGAGCGGCATGCTATTCTTGGGTCTTTTTTTTCTTCAGATCTTTAATTCTGTTTCTTTTTATTCCCTTCCGTTCTAAGAGTATACGTTCTGGAATAAGTGGTCTAATTGCTTGAAAGTAAATTAACTTCGTTGGAAACGTTATATTGTATAGGATTCTTTTTTTTTTCATCTGTTTTCATGCAGAACCAAAAAGTTCAAAGCGAAACGAACGTAAACTTATTTGTAAACAGTATTTAACCCTTTGAGGAATGTTGAGATTTCGACCAGAGCTGCTAGATAAAAAAAAGTTAAATAATATAATTTTAATTTGTCATACTATTAATTTGATCGATAAACTTGTACGAATTATTCGCATCTATTTCTTCCCAGAAGAAATTTAATATTGCAGATTTTTTTTTGGTGTTGTTCTCTAGTATGTTAGTTTGAACGAGATAAGTATTTTATATATATATATGTATACTTGTTTCATTCACAGAGTTAGATTTCTATAAATTTTATATCACATTATTTAGAAATTATTAAACATGTTAATTATATTTTATTCACCCGAATATTGCTGTTTATTAAGTGTTTTAGCTGATTATTAACTATTATACCTAGTCATTGCTATAATTCAATATCAATTTCTATAGTCATTTATTAGTTATTATAACTCTTTGAGTTACAATACTTTGTTATTAATTAATATACTGATTATAAATTATCTTCAGATCTCTTGCTAGTTATTAGAAATTCTTCCTCTGATTTGATTAGAAAAATTAATATATAAAATATTGATATAATAAGTAGATGAAGTCTAAAGTAAATTTCTCTTTATTTAAGAGAAGTTGGTTTTTTGAAATAATAAGTATTTTTCATTTCTGTTTATTGCTATTAAGTTTATAACTTTGCGAATAAGTAATCCTTGCTATTGTTTCTTGTTGCAAATTTAAAATTTCAGGTAGGAAAGAAAGTTGTAAATCGTTATGCCAAGGTAAAGTCTGCTAATGTGCAATAATCTTGTTTTCTAATAGAGAAAAATCTTGGTTCTTGGAATTTCCAATTTTTTTTTATAATGAAACTGGAAATAAAAATTCTTTAAGAATTTAACGATAGAAAAATCTTTTTCATAAAATGTTCATTTCTTATATGAAAAAACAAAGAATAATAATAATAAATATTAAAAATAAAAGTAATAATAAGATTTCTTCTTGTAGCCCGAACACATTGCAGCAAGATAATATTCTATATTTGATTCCTCTATGTTTATTTTTTTCTTAAAATTTGCTCTATTTATGTAGCAACAATAATGTGCACACAAGAAATATGCTTTATATCGTATCAATACGCTTTAATATAAATCTAATTACGAAAACAAAAAAAAGTTTAAACTGTGAAATATTTCTTAAAATTCAGGAAAAGAAAAATAATTCAGACGGAACTATCATCACCGAATTATTATCAAGAAATTATTTTTTTAAATTTTAAAATACTGTAAAATTGGTTTTGTGCAACAATTTTTATTGTATAAGTATTGTATTGTAAAGTTTTCTCATCTTAAATTAATGAGAAAACTTTAAAATGTTGATAAAATTTAATTCAAAAGTCACAAATATTTGAAAAATTCTTTCTTTGATAGCATTTTGTTTAGACTTAAATACGGGTCAAATTTGGTACCTATTGCTCCAATTATTTGCTCTGTAGAACGTTTTGAGTCATTTTTTTCCATTTCATCATTTTTACTTGGTACAATTTACTTATAACATGCTTCCTTATGCTTATTTTCAACCCTCATTCTTATCGCATGGTGCAAATAACTTATAACATACCATCTTGTAAACATTTTCAATTAAAAAAATCTGATATAAATTTGGTGAGATTTATTTTAAATTTGTCGATTATGTCACACGGTGTGAAGAAGCCATTCATTTCACGAAATATTTAAAATACATTAAGTGTCTAGAGCAGGATTTCTTTATGATCTCTAGACCTACTGAAAGAAATAATTAATAGTAGGAAAAATATTTATATGGAACATATATTATTGTTATTGAAAATTGGACTTTAAACTATTTTTATATCAATTAATTATATTATTACTCTTTTCATTTAATTTATTAAAGTCATCAAAATAAAGTTTAAAATTAGTTTTCTTAAAATTTTCGTAAAAGCTTGACATTTTAATAGATATTTTCCTGTATTTCAAAGACGAAGAATATTCAATTCAGCAATTGAGAGAAGAATGCGATATTAAATAATTTTTCCAGTTACAAATTTCCGGCAATCGTCAATTTACTTTTTTATATTAATATATTATAAGCCACATCGTTCACATATATACCACCATGGCTGAATTAAGCTTTTTAAGGATCCTTAAAATGGAAGTCTCAAAATCCCGCCTTTCCTTCTTTAAACTTCCGAAACCAGGTATTTTTTATTGATTTTAATTTAATCTTTGTGTAAACATTTAAAAATACCTAATCTTGACGAAATGAAATAATTAAACCTTTAATTGTGGTTCACTTTTAAGGCATCTGATTTTATGCTTGAATAGAAATTTCAAAATTAAAATTTAAAAATACATTTAAGCAAAATGCTGAAAAACGCCTTTTTTAAAACAATTAATATATTTTAATTCAGGCGTTTTTAAAATTTTAAAGAGAAGTAACTTTTTGAATTCTGAAGAAATAGAAAACTTTAAAAAAATAATTAATTAGAGATACTGTTTTGAATAAAGTTCTAAAAATTTGAACGACGTATGATTTTAATTTGTATAAGTTCGAAAGCATGGCCTTTATAAATTAAATGAAAGCACATGATCAAGTTACACTGGAAATAATTTTTAAAATCTCAAGAAAATATTGAAATTTTTTAAATCATTCATAAAAAAGATCAAAAAGAGCATCATCGAGAATTCTAAAATGAAAATTTCCAAACCCAATATCAAATTATTTAATATACTTAAAAACTTATTTTACTGTTTTACTATGGTTTATCTTTAATGAAACTTCTTTGCTTTACCTAAAGTTTTGTTAATACTAATTCTTAAAATTAAAAGCCCGACATAAAAATATTTAATCAAATTGAAATTGAAAAAAGTTAAATCCTGATATCTTATTTCGGGAAACTTCTCTCTTTAGCAAACTCTTCTGTTTGAGCAAAATTTTAAAATTGTGCTACTTTAAAAAATATGTTATTATAAACATATATAAAAATTATTATTAAAGAATATAATTATATAAGAATAATTATATTCTTATATGATATATTATATAAGAATTAAATTTCTTATAAGAATTAAATATATAGAATATAAGTATTAAATTTCTCTGGAAGAAATAATTTTTGATAAGGAAATTTACTTAGAGTGGTTAGGTTTTCTTAAGGTTTCTCAATGGAAATAGTTTCTAACAGAACATACATTCGTAGCTTTATTTCCCACCAAGCAATATTATCAAGATGCCCTCGCGATGGAAAAGCAGACAAGGAAAGCTAATTGGTATTAAAGGAAATTAACTTTGAAATAGTTATTCGTCATTTTTAGCGAAATATTTTGTATAGTGATTATTTTTATTATTTATATGCTGCCAAAAATAAAATAAAGAAGACGCCAGGAGATTTTCTATCAATTAATAATGTTATACAAGATTTTAATTGAATTCATCGCACACAGTTTATGGAGTCTGCTAAAAGAAATTTCTGCAAAATAATTTCTTCTGCAAAATTATATCAAATTTTGCAAAAAGCCTGTAAAGGCAATTTTTTTTTATAAAAAAAATATTTGAATGGTATAAATTGTTTAAAAAAGATAGAAAATCTGTCATAAATTCATCAAGCAAACCATATATTTCCTGTGATTAAAGGAGTAATAAGGAGATGTAATATATATCGAGTAATAAATTGATATCTTTTGATCTTTGATTGTATTTCCGATATTTTTTGTCAGATTAATTAATAAAACTTTTCAATTATTATGTCATTGCCATATATTTTTAAATGGGAAGTGTATTATTATTTTACATTTCTGTAGTTTTGTCTTTTCTGCCCGAATGCTTTCCAATATAACACCCACTGTTCAAATAATATTTTCTCTATATATAACCGAACATTACAACCATCATTTAAATAATCTTTTCTCTATATATAACCGAACATCACAACCACCGATCAAATACTCTTTTCTCTCTGTATATCCGAACATCACAATCACCGTTCAAATAATCTTTTCTCTCTATATAACCGAACATCACAACCATAGTTCAAATTATCTTTTCTTTCTGTATAACCGAACTTCACAACCACCTTTTCAAATAATCTTTTCTCTCTGTATAACCAAACATCACAACCACCACTCAAATAATCTTTTCTCTGTGTATAACAGAACGTCACAACCACCGATCAAATACTCTTTTCTCTCTGTATATCCGAACATCACAATCACCGTTCAAATAATCTTTTCTCTCTATATAACCGAACATCACAACCATAGTTCAAATAATCTTTTCGCTCTCTGCATGACCGAACATCACAACCAACGTTCAAATAATCTTTTCTCTCTTTATAATCGAACATCAGAACCACCGTTCAGATACTCTTTTCTCTCTGTATAACAGAACGTCACAACCACCGATCAAATACTCTTTTCTCTCTCTATAACCGAACATCACAATCACCGTTCAAATAACCTTTTCTCTCTATATAACCAAACATCATCATAGTTCATATAATCTTTTCTTTCTGTATAACCGAACTTCACAACCACCTTTTCAAATAATCTTTTCTCTCTGCATACTCGAGTATCACAACCACCGCTCACATAATCTTTTCTCTATATATAACCGAGAATCACAACCAACGTTCAAATATTCGTTTCTCTCTGTATAATCGAACGTCAGAACCACCATTCAAATACTCTTTTCTCTCTGTATAACCAAACATCACAACCACCACTCAAATAATCTTTTCTCTGTATATAACCGAGCATCACAACCATAGTTCAAATAATCTTTTCGCTCTCTGCATGACCGAACATCACAACCAACGTTCAAATAATCTTTTCTCTCTGTATAATTGAACATCACAACCACCGTTCAAATAATCTTTTCTTTATATATAACCGAACATCAGAACCACCTTTTTCAGAACTATCAGAACTAATCTTTTTTCTGTATGAAACCGAACATGAGAACTATCGTTCAAATTGAGTCAATCTAGCCAAATTGATATTATTTTATTTTTATTTTTACATAATGCCAGATTTCCAACACTCCTTTCCTACCTAATTTGTTTTCGCGGCTGAAAACGCGGATACTTTAACTTGTCCTTAAAAAAATTACTTCATGACAGAACTAATTAACTGCATCGCAACCAATCAGTGAAAGGTAATTATTATTAAGACTTCAACCTAAATTACAGTAATTAGAAATATTTCAAATGAGCTTTATTATCGAGACTTCAGACGAAGATTGTCATTTCGGAATTGAAATTTTTGTCACTTGAAAAGGAAATAATATTCGATAGAATATGATTACTAACACATGACAAGGATTATCAACATTTGCATTTAAGTTCATTGCATAAAAACATTTCCATTCCTTAAATTATATTAAATTTAAATTAATGCTTCCATTTTGTTTTAAAATACTATTACTTTCATATTTTAATTTTACATATTTTTATTTTTATAATAATTTGAATTAAATTGGACTTCTAATGATGTTTAAAAATTTGAAAAAATGAAAATATGAAATTCTCAAATAAATATCTGAATTACTTACTTGACATAATTTCGTGACGATAATTAGTAAGGAAGAAGTTATTATTTCATTTGCTTTTATTTGCTTTACCCTCAACAATTCCAAAAATGAATTTTGTTCTGCAATATTTTGTAAGTTTTTGCGGAATATGCCGAAATTGTAATATTTAATTAATCAAAATTTCAAAAAAATCCTCATATAAAATTCACATGTGTGCTTTAAAACACATATGTGCCAAATTTGACAGTTAATAATAATTAGGTAAAATTATTTTGCCTGTAGAACACCAATTCACACACACATAATATACACATGCATTCACTTTATTATAAAATAGAGGTTACTAATCGACAACATGAGTTGATTTATCAACTAAGAGAATAAATTGAATTTTAATTATCAGTCTTTGATAAAATTGTTATGAAAACTGATTTGTATTCAGTTACTGATTATTTAATTAAAAAATATTCTCTTGTTGTTGCCAGTTTTTCAGGATCAGAAACAATTTCCACGCTAATTTTTTTTCTTGCTTAGATATTTTCCCCATTATTTCTTTTAATTAATTTCATTGATTCATTATAATTATTTTAAGAGCATTTGCATATAAAAAAGGCATTGATTATAAAATACTTGTTGGAAAAAATTACTGTGTTTTAAACAACGTCTTTATACGAATTACATTCAAGTATTTAATGTGATTCCAAGAAAAGCAATTCCAAATTCCTACTTAGTTAATGATTTCTAAGATGGTTTCATAAGTATTTCGTTATTTTAACATTTATAACTCCAAATTTTCAACAAAACAAAATGTGTCTATAAATTTAAAAAAAACTGTAAATCTTTTAACTTAAACTTCGATATTAAAGTTGTTATATATCAATAATTAATCTCTTTCATTACTAATCTCTATTTATAATAAATATGAATGTATGTGTGTGTGTGTGTGTGTGTGTTAGCCCTCCACAGACTAGACCACGTAACTTACAGTTACCAAATGTGCCCCTTTGAGCAATTTTTAAAATTTTTAAATTAGAATTCTAATTAGTGAAAAATTAAACTCACATTTTGATGTCTTTTGAGATAACTACCAAAAAAAAAAAAACATATACTCAAAAATAATTTTCAGACATTTTAAAAACCTCTAAAAATCTTTGCAATAATTCCATTTTAGTTACTTTAAAAATCTTTATTTAAGATTTAATTAACTTGTAAATATGTTTTTATGCATGTTTTTCAATAACATTTTCCTTGTTGAAAATGAAATCGAAATCGTTTTCACTGCTTTACTAACTATTTGATCTTCTAATTTTTTCCATTGTTGAAAGCTAAAGAAGGATTCTGTTTAATATATATGTAGTTTACAAGACAAATAAAAAAAAATGCAGTTTCAATACCTCGAAATTCAGGAGTTCGAAGAAACGCAGAATCACGTTTTCAGTAATGTTTTGATATCCTGGGATTTGCCTCTATTTCGAAGGACCATATACGGAGTGAACAGATCATATACAAACAATTAAAATAATAGGATTGGTAATTATTTAATGCCTGATAATATGACGGATTCATGGACATAAAATTATGTCCGAGCAATCTAATTGAAATTAAGTATAAATAATATCTTTGGATAATAATAATAACTAGATGATCTCCAAAAACGACTATTATATCAATCGACTGATTATAATGTTCCAGAAATATTGAAATACTGTATTTTCATCGAGAATAAACTAGTGATAAAAAATTCTAAATTCTAGTGCAATTAAGTGAAAGTGGGTGTATTATCGCTTATAAGATTCCATATTTACAAACACAGAACAATTAAAATAACTAGTGGTGGTGGTCTCCTCAAAACTTTCTAATAAACTTGTCATACCATAGAGCTCCTTGGCACTAACATACAATAGTTACGAAATATTAACTTTTGCTGTGAATTTAATACTTTTACTGAATCCATCGTGCCATCCTTCGCGAGTTATTTGAGGATTAATCCCGGCATGCGTTAATAGTATCCAAAAATCGTATTTGAGTTTTAGATACATTTATCTCAAATAATTTAAACAAAACTTTGATGAGAAACTGCACATCACAAAATCTCATACCAGATTTGATATATACAAATCATTGCATTTTTGAATTATTATTATGAATGTTTCTGAAAGTACAGACCGACAGAGAGTCAAATCGTTGATGATTTCGGCTACAATTTTGACAGATGTCTGCAATATAGATGCTAAATCTGAGTACCGAATCTTATCCATCTAACTCTCACCATTTTGCAGTTGTGTTAACTTATATTCCAGTTATCCGGACTTCCTCTGAATAAATTTTACTCAAAACTCGATTGAAATCTAAATTTGGTGTAAAGATCGTATACCGAATTCCAACCGTCTAGCTCAAAGCGCATTTGAGTTATCTTTGTCACAGACAGACAGACGGATAATTTTCAAAAACGTGTTTTCGAAAGGAAACTCGAAAGGAAAATGTTGTGATCCGTCAAAATCTTGAGTTCGAATTTTTTTTGACGTTTACTATACTTTCTCTATATTACTTATACGAGAAAGTAAAAATGTGTAAAAAGATATTTTACGCATTTTTGATTCGCTTGATTATTTAAAGCTTAAATTGACAGTTTTACGTATTTTTAGCCGGCGTCTTGGCATAGGACTAGCGCGTCTTTTCTGTGATCTGGGCATCCTAGTTTCGAGTCACGGTTCGGGCATGGTTGTTCTTCATCTGCTCTATCTGTGAGATGTGTGAATGTGCCCCCCCCCCCTGTAAAAAGGGGCTGTGCAAGCGAATGTGATGCGTAAGTAGATAAGACGTACTCTTGGCTCTAGTTGGCGCTACTTAAAAACAAGACGGCAACGGCAACGTCGTGATGTTTCGGAGTTCCGCGATGTGACAAAGTGGTCACGAGCACCTCCACATCATAATTTGGAATATTTACTTTAATTTGTTAGTTTAGGGAAAAGTTAAAATTTAATTGAACTAGTTTGGACGAGCGCAATAAAGCTCTAACGTCATGAAATTTGGTATTTAATTTATAATTATTATGATTTATGATAGAATTAATTAATGACAATAATAAAATATTATTTATGGGATAAACTATAGGGAAATTTAATGGAATTACGTTGCACGATGCCTTAGCTATGGGGACTGTTTTTTTAAAAAAATTAAAAACAAGAGACGCACCCTCGATTTAAAATCGCTGCTATCGTCAGCAAGCTTGTCATTGGCAAGTGCCATTAGAAACAACATGTTTGTTTCTTCTTTGCTTTTGAACATTTTTATAGATAAAATTCGAGAATTTTGAATTTATAACATCTTATTACCCATCTAAGGAACACACATACCACATACTGAAAACTTCAAACCTGCTTGAAATTTAAATGGCAGTATAAAAAAAAAAACTTGATAGAAAATATAACTTGATTCCACAACGACAGTTATAATCTTATTTCATATTCAATACAAGTTATAATCTTCGAATTATTGTTAGCATTGAAAAGTCAAATATTCATCGTCATTTCAAAATAAAGAAGGGGAAATATTTCTTACAGATACGCAAGCTCATCCGGAGGTATAAAACTGTGTATCTGTCAAACCAGAAATATTATTTTTTTCCAATTAATGTCTTACCTTTTTCAGTTGACAAAAAGTTTAAGGTTTAGTATTATATTTAGTGATATAAGAATCGGTAAAAATTATTCACAGATCTAATGTGATGGGGAAAAAAAAACGGTTAGCTGTAATTAAACACAATAGGATTTTTTAAAACGATGCTTAGACAGTTATCACGTTAATGAATTGTTGGCGTAAAAAATAATAATAAGATTTTGAAAAAAGATTCTTGCAATAAATATGTAACAAACAACGAATAATCAACAATCGAAATTGGCAAAAGCTAATTTCAACTTACCGTGAGAGAGTAAATATTTTTTGTAGTCATTTAATATGAATATGAAAATGAATTTACATATCCACCTGACCATTTAAAAAAATTCTTCATAAACTGAAATCCACTATTGAATAACATCGATCAAATTGCATTCGGTTTCCGATAATCATCATCAATCAGAATTAATCAATCATAATAGTCAATCATCAGCATCAGCATTAATTAAAAATATTCACTTGTTATTAATTGTTTTTATAATTTTCATTCGATGCGTGTACAGTTTTCTAATATCCT
>JAPMOR010086501.1:163119-181730 GCA_026543865.1 Argiope aurantia
AAAAAATAAAATAGTCCATCCATAGTATTTTGAGAATTTTTGTTTAACATCGCCAATCGCCAAATGCACACCACTTGGCGAGAAATCAGATCACCGCTGTCAGAGGCAACCTTAACGTGCTAATATTAATTGATTCGCGTGTCATTCAACGCAACCGAATTCCTCTCCCGCCATTGAATTGGAGATGCCAAATGGAGATGTCGAGCGAAAAAAGTTCCCGAAAAAAAAAAATCTGACGAAAACGCGAGATTTGAGATGAAATGAAACGTTTCTTGTTCTAACAAAAAGCTCGTACCCAAAACGTGTCGGAAAATGGATTTCCACGAAAAACTCATTTTTCGTGACCGTTTAGACGAACATTTGACTTCGTTTTGGGGAATAGTTTTCTTTTTTTATCTCTTAGTTCATTTGATGCTCATGATACCTGGGTTTTATTAAAGCTGGTACGATCGCATACGTCTATTGTTTCTCATTTTTATACCATTTTGTGGAGTCCATGAGAGTAAATAGGTAATCGTAGGAATCGTTTGGGAAATATTTAGTGGCCATTGTACGGGTATTCTTCGGGCGAATGTCTGCGTGTTTCCAGCAAAGAAAAGAATCGGTCGTTTATGACTTTTTACAGATCCAGGAAGTTATCTAACACGGATCATAAGCATTAACAAAAAAAGGCTGGGATCATATCGCTGGTGATTTATGGCAGCGAAACAAAAATCCACTTTGTGACGAAATGTCTCTTTTTGACTGCTTTGTTTTAATGGAAACCTTTCTGGAGGTCGTCTGAAGTTGACATATGCAGATATGCAAGAGGGAAAAGAATACTAATAACTAATAAAGCTTTTGTTACTGTAGCAATTAATGGCAGAAACGTGTATATTTTTAGGCACCTATTTTAAAGATTCTTTGTATATCAACAATTATGTTACAATGCGTGCAGAATATTTCTATCTGTATTAATAATAAGGCTGAATGTGTGTGCATCTGTGTGAGTGTTGGCGTTCTAAAAACCAGACCATTTGACCTATTGGCATCAAATTTAGCACATATTTATCTTGCATTTGCGCACTTCTGAGAGATTTTTTGAAATTTCAATTAATTTAAAATTAAGCTGAATTTTGGCGTTTTCCAGCGATAAGTTTCGAAAAGATGATTGCACAAAAATGAGTTAATTGAAAATTTAAAACATATTTTTAATAATGCTAATTTAAAAGTCATAGATTATTTTCCTAAATTTTGGCAGTTTTTAGAATTAGTTTTTAGCTTAATTTTCAGCAATAGGTCACATGCTTTGGTTTCATTGCTTCTTTAAATATTTGATCGCATGATATTCTAGTTTTGTTGAAAGCTAAAGAAGAAGGATTCTATTTAATCTTTGTATAATTTAACCCTTTGCACTAGGAAAAATAATTCGATGCAAAATTATTCTCCTAATACGAGGGCTTGTTTATTGTTTCGAAAAATAAATATAAATAACTGTTTCAAGTTGATTTTCCCCGAAAAGTTAATTTTACCATTCTGCAGGTATTATTAATAACCGAAATTGAAAAATAAATAAATAAAACGTCAAAATGATGCACTGTCTTGAATGGTGACAGTAAGTCACTTCTCGAGTGCAAAGGTTAATAAAGATGAAATAATAAGTGAATTCATTATTTAAAAGCTAATTATGGGTATTAATTCATAAGTTAGTGACATTGTAAGTTAAAAGTTACAATACCGCTAACGTTAGAAGGTAGATGAGCTGGATATTTACGTTTATAATAGTCCTATCATATTATGGGACTGGTCTTCATTAAAAGGTTTATATGCACAATAAACATAAGTTAAACAACAGCGTTCTTAATATGGCTTTGTTGTCTAAGATATTTGACAGAAAACACGGTTTTAATGTCTGACTATTTGATGGAAATATGGATGTGAAATTATATCTAAATGATTAATCTAAAATCAAATAAAATTTATCTTCTTAGCGAGTCAGTTGGTTCTCCTGAGGGAGTAATAAATAAATATTTTAAAGTTCTAATAACCGCGGGTCGTATGGAGTGAAAGACGTTCATAAACCGCAAAATTATTGAAAAAAGATATAAATCTATGCGAAAATGCTTTTAAATGATTTTTATTGACAACTAGATAGCATATCCATCTTGATATTTACTAGAATACTTTCATGCATTATATTTTAATATAAAAAATGATTTTGTATAAAATATTATAAAATATATACAACATCCTTTTACCGTCTGATATAATTTTTAATTAAGATTATAATGTGATTTGAAGATTTTTAAAAACGCCAATAGCTGATTTTCCACATAAATCATTAATATTTTTTATTAGAGCGGCAAATTTTGTTAACAAATGTATTAAATATATTATGATTAATGTTTCGTTCGTAGGAAAGCTTTAAAAAATGAAATAAATTGTACCTTTTTTTAGAACACTGTTAATGCGTTCTGATAATAATTTTTCATGTCTATTGTTATTCTTCATCCAGAGGGAGCTGGCTCCTTGAAACCTTCTCGCATAGCCTTCAATAAATTTTTACCCTCCCCCCATAAAATTATGAACCTTGGATAAGGCTCTGAATACCTTGAATGGCATTAATGAACGGTAGTTGCGAAATCTAGATTTTTAGCTTGAATCTATCATGAGAATATGTATTTTGGATACATTTTTTGCAACACATTTTCCACTTTGATACCATGACACCAAAATTTGACATGAAGCTACAGTTGTAGTCATATGGTAACATACCGAATTTCATTGATTTAATTAATTGCGTTAATCAGTTAATGTATTTACATGAATGCGAAAATACAGACCAATAAACGGTCAACTGCTTTAAAGATTTGGTTCAAAGTATGATAAGTATCTATATTTTAGGTGCTAAACGATGCCAAATTTTATCTATCTAGCTTTTTGTTTAAACATGGGCTTAATTATAATGATCTTATGTATAGATTCATATAAATACAAATACAGACAAAAACAAAGCAAACACGGACAAACATGTACGTGTACAAATTTTCATATGTATATATACAAATATCGAGAAGCAACAAATTTTAATCACTACTTTAATCATAATAAAAAAAAAATTTCGATTATCAGCCAGAAATTTATTTCTGTTTTGGTAAAAATTCGTCTCAGTAATGCTTCTATCCATCCAAATTAATCGAAACAAGCTTTTTTTTTTTTTTTTTTTTTTTACTTTTTCGTATACGTAGTACAGAGAAATCGTCAACTCGAGATTTTGACGAATTTACGCTCTTTAAACATCCCTGATTTAGGAAAAAAGCATTTCTGGACAAACGACCCTCGGCCTATCTGTGACAAAAATAACTCAAAAATGCCCTGAGCTAGACGGTTGAAATTTAATATATGACCGTTTACGCCTAAATAGAAGATTTCTATCAAATTTTGAGTAAGAACTGCTAAGAGGAAATCTATCTCTCCGTCAGTTCGAATATAAATTAACTCGATAATTATTTATCAAAAAGAGCTAGATGAAAAAATTCGGAGCGCAGATTTGACATTTATAGTGAAGACACCATTCAAGTTTGGAGCCAAATCTAAGAAAGGATTAACCGTCTATTAATCTGCACTTTCAGAAACAAGTAAACGCGATGGTTAAAAAATGAAGAGATTTAAATATATCACATTTGGTATAGGATTTTGTGCCCGTGAGTTCAGGTAAGTGTCAAGTTTTTGTTTCAATCGGTTGGGGAAAACGTGTCTAAACCCAAATTCAATTTTCAGATACGATCAATGCATGCTAGAGATTAACCGCCAAATAACACGCCAAGGACGGGACGACAGATTCAGTAAAAATTCTAAATTCACGTCAAGAGTTAATATTTCGTAACAATTGTACACCAATACTATGTAAGTCGTTCTGTGGCATGACAAGTTAGTTAGAGAGAATGCGAGAAAGTTTTGGGGAGACAATTCCCAATGGTTCTTAAAATAAATCGCAATAAATTCTTGCATTGTCACTTTTTTGTTTTATCTAAACTTTTTTCAAGATAATGTTGAACTGACCCCAGTTTAAAAATGGATTTTTTTTAATATTGAAAGAAATTGATCGAGCTTTTTCTGAATAGTTAATTTCATGATAATATATTATTTACATCATTTAGGTTCGATATTGTCTGCCTTCTCGGCCTTGTTGCCTTTTTACCTACAATTTCTTTTGTTCTGAGTATTAAAATCCAAGTATACTTCCGAAATTGAGAACGCAAAACACAAAGAACGGTGTGATTTGTTAGAAAACTTTATGTTAATTTTTTTGTGATTCAAATGCATTGTCTTACCAGATTTATTGTCGAGGCATAATTATAAAAATGAAAAGTAAGCAAAATTCTTTCCAAAATCGTGGAATATCTCAATTGTTAAATGAATAGACGATTCATCACTTTTTTGGATACATAAAAGCAAAATCTGTGCAAATTTTTATGGGACATACGAAATGGAGAATGCAAGTAAATTATTAGTAAAATGAAATTCTGAAAAGCTAGACAGAAAATGTAATATCTTGAAGCTAAAAATGAAATACCTTAATATCATAACAATTGTCTAATAAACTCGAAGTTAAATGGGAAATATATTTTCAAGTCTAAGCATACGCAACACTTTAAAGTTAATACACAATTTTTCGCTATGGTGTAGTTTAATAGCTGTCATTAGGGATTGCAATATCGGACCAAAAGTTCAATTCGGTATTTTCTAGATCTTATTACCGGGATACCGGTTTTAATACCGGTATTAGAAATTTTAGAAAAAGAAAGAAAACACAGGTGTTTCTTTGTTTTATTTGGCAGTTTTATTAGAGTGTAAATATCACAAAAAATATTTTATCTTATAAATTATAACAGTATATAAAGAATCACAAAAAAGTAAAAGAACCTCTTATTTATTTAAATCACAAAAACAGTGTAAATATCACTATTCAGTCTGTGGTACTATTACAAATTTTTGAAAAGTGATCTTAAAAAACATAATGCATCAATTATACTGTCATTAAGCCTGAAAAGTAATCTTGTGCAAAAATTACCAGCTGTCGAAAACGCTCTTTCGGCATCTACGCTAGTTGGTGGTATTGTTGGCAATGCGCGATATACTTTTTCCAAGTATTTACCTCTAAATCTTTCATCTTCAAATAAACCGATTTCTCGTCGGATGGTTTTGCATATAGCTGATTTCTGTATTGTATTTTGGTGTGTGGAATTTTTTTTTATTTATCGCTAATTCTAATTTTTGTTCAAGAGACAATTCCTTTTCACTATCGACATTAGTGTCATCATAATCTTCGGTAACTGTACCGAATTCTTCTAAATGTGGATAGGTTTGTGGGTAAAAAATTTTAAGAAATTTATTATAAACTTGATCAGATTTGAATTGGTTAGGTTCTTTTCTTCTTTTTCATTTTCATTTTTAAAATCATTATAATTATGTAAATACTGTAAGACATTTTCTATTTCGGTATGCCTTTCTTCGGTTGCGATTTTTCAATGCAATATATAATTCTTCAGATAGTGATGTGTGCTGTTCTTTCAGTGACTGCAACATGAAATTTATTGTTGCATTAGCTGTTAATAAATTAGAATCTCTCCGATATAATGCCTCAACAGCTAGTTTTATTGAAAGTAGAGCTGATACAATTCTGGATATTAAATCGAATTCACTATCTGAAAAATTAATTTGCAGGTTTAAGTCGATTATGTCTTTTTGGATTGATTTTCTCAGTTTCAAAAATCGTTCCATCATTAGGAGTAAATTATTCCAACATGTTTTAGAATCTAATATTAACAAATATTCTGTTTTATTTTCAGTTAGTATATGTTTTTGTAATATGACATTTTTTGTAGGGGAACGTTTAAATATTTTAACACTTTTTCGAACTTCCTATAATTTATAAATTATAGGAAGCAATTCTTGATGCTTTAATATTTCATCCTCATTAGCAATATCTTCTTCAACAATTACATTGTCATTATCTTCATTGTCAATATCACTCTCATTCTCTTCAAAGTCGGAATCCGAAGTTTCTATATCTACAGAATTTGAATTCTTCTGTTCTTTCTTTCTTCTTCTTTTTTTTTTTTTGGTATAGTACATTTATTATTTCTAATTGAATTCCATGAACATATTTGCATCAATCAACTTTCCAATTTTTTTCATAACTGTTCTCCATTAGTCGTTATGGATACATAACATAACAATAACATATAAAAAAGATCATAATTAATTTGTAAAAAAGTAATTACCAAATTTTAAGAACAGAAATTTTTTATTTATTCTTCATAATTTAATATTTATGTCTCTCATATTAAATAAAAATTAATCTGAAATATTTTACTATGCATTAGTACGTTTTTCCTTCTTTATTACTAATTATCTGTAACGTTTACGTCTCATAAAACCGCGAGTCTTTATTGTTAAATGTAAACATCTCCTCCTTTCATCTTTCCTTTCACCCCTATTTTGTCGAATTAAACCCATCCTAAAGCATGCGCAAAAGCGCGGAGGGTTTTACAATCCTTTGTCAAACAGTATTTTATCATTTATCTTGATTGTAAGATGCAACTTTGTATTCGCATTCTAATTAATTTCCTTTGTTAGGGAGACATAAAAACAAAAACGTATACTATTTTGCTATGTTGACGATCCCTGAACATATAGTGGAGACAATTTAAAAAATTTCTAGTAAATACAGAAAATACCAGTATTTAAACTTGTGAATACTGGTATTACAAAATTGTACAAATGGCTCAAAATACCGGTATTCGGTATACCGGTATTGCAATCCCTAGTTGTCACTTGACCACCTGACCAAAAGCTAATGAATTGTTATCTTTTGTTCGAACTTCAAGGTTTCGAAGGTCAATTTCATTAAAAGTTCGACCTAAGACATTTAGGAAAACTGACCTTTCGGTCAGTAAATAGTTCATTTATATGATGAGCAGCATTTAACGTTGAACCAGATTTCATAAATCTAGTCGACTTTTGTTCATTGAAATTGAAAAAAAAAATATTGAGTAGTATTTGAAATGGTATTCTAAAACAGATAATTGCGTTCTGTTTAAAGTGATATGCAGGGTCTCTCAATAACAGGTACAAGTTTCTAAGAGGTGTAGGGCACACCTAGTCGGCACTGAATCTCATAGAACTGTTGAGACAGAAATGTTTTCCAGACATAGTAGGGGGTGTTGCATGTGCGTCCGATACTCAAACATTCTTGAGAAATTCTTAATCTCAGCATTCAATATTAAGATCAATAATCATAATCAAAGAAATTAAGCTGTTCGATTGAACAGAGCAGGATCATAATCAATGACGTTATAATGACGTTACAGTTATATTAAATTGTCCCCTGTTAAGTCAATAAAAGGTTCTTTTCCACATCTTTCCTGTTTTTATTTTATCATAAAGTTAATTTCAAAATGGTGAATAAGTTTGAATTCAGCTATAAATCTATTGGTTATGATGTGGCGTCACTGATTATATTTATTAAATCATGCGGAAAGCTGAAACGAAGAATCTCTATAAGAACGTTGAGAATCTTTCGTACATGCAGCGCCACCTATGCATCTGGCAAGCATTTCTGATCTGGAATTGCTAGATGATTTCGTGTAGCCTAGATGCATCCTTCTAGAAGTTTGCAATCCTGGGTTGAGATATCCTGTAACCTCATTCTCATGTGACAATTATTTCTAGAATTATTATTAAAAAAAAAACTGAGCAAAAGTGCCAAGGTTTGGTTTAATTAATGTTATGTAATTAAATATTTTGAGAAATAATTAATTTTGAAATTTGAAAATTAGATATTTTATCTAGATATAAACCACAGAATTTCATTATGAAAATTTCCTTTAGCCACTCTTCACCGTTTCGGGGAAGTCTTTGTAATAGCAAATTTATGTCATATTGGCATATATGTTATGTGCATTTTATGTTATGTAATTTATAATTGTTATTTTTCTCTAATGTTCAAATTTTTTAAAATTCTTGCAGATTTTAGATTATTTTATAAATTTACTAAGGTTTGCATTTGCATTTACATATGTATTAATATAAAAATTAATTTTAATACTGAAATTTATAAATTTGCATTAGCTTTGAAGTTTGAAAGTTTGAATTTAATTTTGAAGCATGCATTCTCGTAAGAAATAATAGGTATAATTATGAAAAAACAATGTGTCAATTTTATTTTTTCAACTGAATTTGGTTCCATTTCTTTCTCCATAAAAAAGATTTTGCCGATTTGTAGGTTGTGTTACGGAGCTCTTGAACTAAAGGTTCTTAACCTCCGAACATAAAATCCTTATGAAAAAAGGATTTTGCTTTTATAGAGTTTTGCTTTTTTAATAAAACTACTTGAAACCATTTTCATCCTATTTTGACATAAAGTTGGTGACAAGCTGAAAAGTCTGTTGAGGATTTTTTTTTGTTTAATATTTTTAATGTTTGAGCAATTTTCTTTATAAAACCGTTTTAATTTTGTTTCTAGGTCCATTTTTAAATTAATTCAAAAAATTCATTCCAAATACACATGCTTTAATTCATTTAACGAACAAAATGGAAAAATTCTATAAGCAAATATGCATATTAATTAATGTTGTAAGTGAAAGCATACACAAATTTCGACGATTACTTATTTGTTTTACACGTATTTTTGCAGACGTCATCGACTATCTGTCAAAAAACGACATTGATAATAAAAAGCACTTAAAAATGAGCACTTTCCTTGCGAAACAGTTGTTTAACAGAATTTCCCATAAGAAAAAATGCCTTATAAGCAATATTCAGTGTAAGTGCCGTAGCTGCGCAGTTTCCGCACGGAGCACGCGTTCGGGCCAATCCGGCACTCGCAAAACTTGAAAAATCTTTATTTACTCAGATTTGAATGATGGAATTAGTAGCGCATAATGTTTTAGAATATTCGAAATCGTGATGTTTTCTCATCGTGCCGAAGGTAACAGCTTCCACGAATCAGGAATATTTCAATTCCTTTTTTCAAATCCAAGCGTAAGAACAAGAATTCCTATTGTCACAAAAAAGCACGATCTTGGCATTTACGAATAAGGTCACGGAGTACGATAATATATTTTTTTATTTTCTCCCACCGCCAATTTGGCGCGTAATTTTCGCGCTGTATAAATCCCTAGAACAAAAATTTTTACTTCTCTCTCTCTTTTTCTCGTTGATATTTCGCTAAATTATTTGCCCCAATTCCGCAAATATAATGGACATTGCTTATGGTGAAACACAATAGCCCGATGTTGTAAAGGATAGCTACAGACAACAACTATCCAACTTTATCTGCGAATTTCCATCTATCAAGCAGAATTATTTATTCAAAATTGCTCTTTTTTAAGACAATACATTTTGTAGTTTATGCTCATTTGTGTGGTTTTTGCTGAAAATTCTTTGTTCCAGAGATCATTATAGGCTTTATATTCCACAAAAATCTTTTAAATGGTACAAGCTTAAGTTTTGTTGAAACCGGAAAGAGGACAACTTCCGGAAATTGTCCCCAGTGAAACAATTGATTGTTCTTCGATGGACGCCTTTTTCAGTAAAATGCTAAATATAATCTTTCAATGAAAGCAGGAATTCGAGTATCAATTGGCTCTTATTTTCAAGTGAAGATATTTTTTTGAAAACATTGAATCAAAATACATACATTCTAGTGATTTTTATAGTTAAAAAAGTCTACCGTCTTATTATACCAAGTAATAAAATTATGGATATCAATACAAACAATTGTCTTATTATTTTGCAAAATAGTCTTACGTAAAAAATTTTAAGCACGTTTCACTTGAACTTTTACTCATTGTATCAAGAAAAAAAAAAGAACGTTATGAAAGATTTTAAAATCATTCCTATTAATATCGTTTATTCAATATGGCAATTTATCTAATATTTCATTCATACCTTAACGTAATTTACAAATCTGACTGATATGCAATTAGATATCTAATTGCAGATTGTCTTACACTGAGTTGTGAGGTTACGATATTTTTTATTTCTGATCCCTCTCCCCCACCCAAAAATTACATGGCATGTTTTTCATGTATTACATTGGAATGTATGGGATTATAAATACTTCAATTTTCTAAAAATTATTTCCAAATGCATAAAATATTTTTTCCATAAATTTACGAAAAATACAAAATAAAATTATTAAAAAAATTTTACAGTCAAAAAGGTAAAAGCAAATATTATTTAAGTGCTCAAAGGATACACATTCCACACATTGTTATTCATATAACTGGATTATTTTGCTTTGTAAATATTTATTACATTAAGTCTGCATGAAATATTTTATTTGATATAGTCTTTTCTTTTTATTAATTCAGTGATAAACAGATTCTTGTGACCCGTCACTTCGTTTTTTCGATCCCGTGTTCTATAGTAAAAACTCGCGTGCTTGATAGAGTTTTGAAGTTCTGATCAAAATTTTTGAAACATCCTGCAGGGGCAAATGTGAACTTTACACAGTTTACTTAAATATGCAAAGTTTATTCGCTGTTAGTGGACAGTATTTAGCACATCAGTTTCCGAAAAAAATCCCAGAAAACTATAATTCAATTTATTTTAAGAATTAAGAGAGACAAACAACACAATTTAAAATTCATGAAGACTTGAAAATGATTTGAAGGTTTTCAGCTGATGTAAATTAAATAACCGTTATACGACTACTTTAATTTTTTTTGTTTCTTATTAAAGTTATTAGCATGCTATCATATTTTTAATTTTTACATTTTAAAAACAAATTCGCATCAGAAGTACCTATGGAAGTATATTCCTGATGAATCCAGAATGTTGTGTTATGAAAAGAAGTTTGATATTTTTGGCAATGTGGTTTTATTTAAATAATTTCAACTAACAAGATTGCTCTACTAATAATAACTAATTAAAAGGAGTAAATATCATGAAATTTCATTTATCATGAAATATGAAAAATGCAATCATAAATGTAAATTAAATTTCTCTAAATTAATTCTAATCTCTAAATTTTTTTTCTCCCCATTTCATAAAGGTTTTCTAATAATCTAATGCATTGTAAAGTATTGCAGTTTGAAAAAATGCTATACCTTGTAACACTTCTTGAAAGATAATCAATTATTATAATTAATTATTTATTATGAATGGGAAATTTTTTTAAGTTTCTATAACACATGTATAAAACAATACGGGAATATATTTGTATTTTTTAATATATCAAAATATGAATATGAATATTAATTCTTTAACTTTTTCTGATACATTAGATCATATTTATGTGTGTGTTTTAAAAATTTAATCTATTTAATTATAACCCATCTTTATGCAAATGGTTCCTAGATTTAAAAAAAAATCTTTATTCTACAGGTACATGTTGTGGTGCAGTGAGTACTGGTTTAAAAAGTAAAGTTCAACAGCTTTCAGCTGAAATGTTTTATGAATTAAAATATCTAAAATTAACTAAGAAAAAGAGGAAATTATAAAATAACCTTTATCCTTCCCTTGCATCCGAAAATTAATTAGATGCTTATAAAGATTTTTTACACGCATTCGTAGATTAAGTTTCTTAAAAGACAATACAATTATTTTAATTAACAACTAAATCAGTAGCTGCGATCACCGTAAATATCTGCTTTATTTTTTGAATAAAAAAGAAAAATGTGTGTGTTTTAAGCCTAAAGTGTGTATGTATGTAATGTCCCCTTAGCGGCAACAGTTGGATACTAAAGTATTTGTATTAATTTAACCCCTTCGCATGCGATGACAAGTTTGCTGCATATATCGAACTGAATAAATCGTTTTAAAGTTTAAATATATTAATTAGAGAAAGTATATTCACTCAGAAATGCATTAATATCAAAAGTATTCTTTACATTTTTGCAGGAATGGAAATAATTATAACTTTTCTAATTATGCTATCATCTAATAAAGAGATTAAATAAATTCTTAAATTAAGAAGTTCAAAACTTATTCGGCATTAATCTCTTAATATGGTGCTTGAAAAGTAATCAATTAAAAACTCTATTCAAAGCTAAAATTAAAAAAAATAAATAAATAAAAGAAAAGTGAAAATATTAAAATATTTTGAATTCCAGTATTCTGTTCATTATTCATGCATCAATATAAAGATTATATCAATTCATGCATCAATTATAAAGATAATTTAAATCAGGAGTTTCAAAATCGTATTTCTCAAACACAAATTATTCGCAATTCTTCCCAAAAGAATTGACGCCCGTCACGAATTGAATATAAAATTAAAATTTTTTTTTGCAGATTTTGAAATGATTCTACTAAGTAAATTGATAGTGATGATTACGAAAGCCTTTTTCTGCATTGAGGAGTTTTTTTTTTCATTTTATAGTTTACAATCACATATACAGATTTTTTTGAATTGCACTTTGAATTGTTTGTAACTCACAAGACCTTTTTATCCTTTGGATTAATTGTATTGTAACCAAATGGCGCCATTGATCTAAAGATACTGTATTGATTTGTTTTGACTTTAACCAAAAATTTATATAATTATTATTTAAATATATAAAAAACATGAACAGTATATGTAATTAGACAGTCATCAATTTTGTAATTTTACATAAATCGGTAATTAGACAATTAGTGCAAAATTCTAAATTATGCATTTTATTAGAAGTTACTTACACATCAATGATAAAATAGAACCTGTACGCTATATCATACCATAGCATTGCATCACATTTGATTCCTTAATCAAACTTTAGAGAACTTATATTATATCTTAATTATTAGATAGATATTCACATTGGACTATAGTACTCTAGTTCTTTGTTATTGCTTTGATGAGCACCAAATCGCATTTGCCCATGGCGTTCAAATTTATTAAGACTGTTCCAAATTTAAGTCTTTGTGAATTAGCATATTTATGGTAGAAAAATATTATTAAGTTTATAGATGAGGCTTTTCAGACGACTCTGCAGGAATGTTATATAAATATGTTGGATTCATCATTCTGGATTCATCAGGAAAGATATATAAATATGTTGTATAAATATGTTGGATTCATCATTCTGGATTCATCAGGAAAGATGTATAAATATGTTGTATCATTCCTCACACATTGCTATCAAGGCTTAAGTGCTATCAGTTAATATTACCTATATCTTTTATTGTTTAAATTTGGCATAAATCATCAAGGAAATGAATGAACTTGGAAGGAATATTCAAAATAATGATTTTTCTCAAAATGAAATATACGTTATTCATTTGTATGATACATTTTTGAAATATTCGAAGATCGATAATCGTGTTTTGTTTTGGTATGAACAATAATCATTAATTGACAATAAACCAAGTCACATTTTTAAGAGATAAAACTAAATTAAGAAATTGGGATGTCGCATATTTGTAACACTGGAGTCAGGTAAGAAAATCGGGATGTCCCACATTTGTGACACGGGATAAAATAAGAAAATTTTGACGATATAAATTTGTACCGAAGTCAGGTAAGAAAATCGGAATGTCACGTATTTGTAACATTAAAAATCAGGTAAAAAAAAACCCGGAATATCACATATTTATAATAGAGGGGTCAGATAAGAAAATCGGGATATCTCATATTTGTAATACCGGGGTCAAGTAAGAAAATCGGGATGTCACGTATTTGTAGCACTATAGTCAAATAGAATAATTGGTGCTTCACGGATGTGTGAAGCAGGTAGTGAAAAGATTTGGTTTCAAGAGTACTGTAACATGCAGTATATATCAAGTTTTTTCGCAGTAGCTTCTGAGGGTAAAGACCCCTGAGCACCCGAGGGCAGAGGTCTGACTTCTAGCTCAAATGAAGATGGCACACACACACTCACGTTTCACAACCCATTTGAGGGGACGGATTTCATACACTCATTCACAGATCGTAATTTGGACCTGAATCAGAGAACGAACACCTCTGAACCAGTACCCCCAGTGTTATTATTATCAACATGGAGAGCTTTATGACCATAGCTTATTTATGCGTGCGCCAGCCACCACACACACGAAGAGTCCTTGGCCGGCGGGGTTCGAATTCACAATCAAAGAAATGCGAGTCCAACGCCCTACCAACCAGACACCAAATTTGCCCGACCGTGTTTGGACGGATCAGTAATAAAAGGGTTAATGTGATGTTGGAGTATGAGTGATGATCATTTTTTCATTTTTATCGCATAAAAATTATCTTGGCTTTTTTGCATATATTTTTAAGTCAAAACCAGGTGTTACTGCTTAGAAACATAGTTTTCCGAGATGCAAATCTTGCAGGTCATAAGTGGCGATTATGGTTTTAGATTACAAATTTTGGCTGCACTGCGAAAAAAAAATAGAATGCAATTAATCAAAAGATAAAAGTTATTACGTATGAGATAAATACATACAAGTCTAACTGCAAGAATGAATGAATGTAATTCTCATTGAAAGTAAATTTAAGAAAATATATAAGCAAATAAATTCATTTAATACTTTGAGCTGAAGTAAATATTAAAGTAAAAAAGAAATGTAACAAAATATTCAATTTTAGAAATAATTTTTACCATTTAGAATACAGAATAACAGCACTCGTGCATTCTATTAATAAGTGATCTCTTGCCCTATTCTGTACAGAAAGTACTGAGAAAAGTATTAAATAGTTCAAGCTGATAATTTATAAAAATTTCTCTAATTGTCTTGAAAAGAGTTTCAGTTTGAACATTCAAAGAATTAAACAAAAATAAAATATAATATGTAATAATTCTTTATTACAATATAATGACACAACAATATCAATAAAGACAATAAATCATTTGGACGGTTTGTCGTATCACTGGAGACAAGACCAAAAAAAAAAATAATCAGGAGTTTAATCATAATAATGTTTTCATATTGAATAATTTATTAAATTAAAAAAATTGTTTCAACGAACATTTTTTTAAATGTTATACAGCTTTTAAAAACAGAAAAGCATAATAGAAAGGTATGATTCATTAGAATGGTATGATAATTGATGAATTCAAAATATTTTTTTTTCACATCTTTACAAATTGTTATAGCGTTCATGCATTATTCCAATAAACATCCATGCATTTAAATAAATATATATTAGACGGATAAGCATCTCATATGATACAAAAAGACTTGTGGGTTAATGATAAACTGAAATATTTAATACTTCATTGAGATCAAACTTTATACAATCTAAATCGTGTACATTTAAGCTCTGTTCTTCCAGTCCACATATAAAAAAACTATTAGAAGAAAGACTGAAAAATGGAATGAAATAAATGCCATGCTGCATTGAAAAAGATTCAAAAAAGTTCCATCATTAAATACAGCTTCTTAAAAAGTTGCTGTTTGCAATTGTTATTAGTCCAACATGTAACCCAGAATATTTAAAATGTTCTAGAAAGATCAGAACTATGGCATTCTGTCCATTGCAAAGTGCGTGGAAATGAATAATGGTGATATCATTTTTCAGTCACCAGTCCAACAATCTGGAGAAACCTGGATTTACATATAATATAAATGGAAGCAAATATAATTAATATTGAAATTTCATTTCAGCTATGATGAATATCCATTTGCTTGAGATAAATAACTGCTTCTTTCGTTTTAAATATATTATTATTAAAGCTTAACGTAAATTTTTATAATACATTCATCTAACCGGAGAAGTGAATAAAATGATCAAAATTAATATGATGGTTTATATCAAATGAAATATACAATGAAATTAATAAAACGTAATTTTCAACATCATTGCAAAAAGTTTAATATCTACGTCAATCACAAGTTTTCTCCGAAATTATGTGATGATCATAAAGTTGAAATGAGTGCTTTTGAAACACAGAATCGGTGAAACTATCAAGTATATACAGTTTGTCTTAGAAAGCAGTTCTCATGATCACAAATGACTCCTCTTTATATGCTTATCATTATTGTTGAAAAGAAAAGATCATTAAATCAAAGAAAGAACTGGCTTCGACATTTTTTCAATAGTCAGATTCATATTCGGCAATAAATTGGATGTCTCTTTTATAAACTGGAAATAAAAGTACTTCATGCTGGATATTTTAATTCATTTTAATAATTCATAATGAGATATATCTTCTAATTCAATCTATATTCAATTTTACATGGAAAGACAAAGTATCAAAATCCTTCCAACCAACAGTTCTGAAATTCATTTGTCATAGAAGTCTGGTAAACCGAAAAGGCACTTCAGAAATGTGCCATTTTTTTGTAACATCCATTATTTATTATAAAGAGTATATGCTCTATCATTCTTTTCAATAACATAGTAGAAAAGGAAATCACATAATCCAAGAGTAGAATCTAAATCATAAATCTTTTTCACTCTTTCTTAAACATGCAGTTCTGAATCTGTCTGCATCGCACTAGTTTCCCAAGACGAAAGATCCAAATGCATACTTCACTTTTATTGTTCTGTGAAAAATAAGACATTTGTTCAATTTCAATAACTAAGAAATACACATACTACGTCTTCTCGTGCTTCACAAAGCAACAATTTTGCATGATCCCTATATAACTAGACTTACTGGCATAAGAATTTTGTGGTTCAGTCAAATCATGATAAAGCTGTGGAATGTCTTCTTGTCCCTGTCCGGCTGTGAACAGACTGCGGTTTGATTACAAACCTACAGAATCCTTCATTCAGGAGACATGTGCCTGCAATTTTTATATGGTTTCAGCCATTCACTGTGTTGCCTGTCCTTGATAGAAAGTCTGTAACGAGGAATAACTGTTTGAAGATGGATATACAGCTCGGGGGAGGACTGGCCTACTGACTGCTGTGGTAACTGGAGGCGTCTGTCTTTGGTAAATATCGAGAGTGGGTATGGTAGTGGAGGAGGCGGGAGCAGTGAGGTGGGGTGTTCCCAGTCCAGATAGAGATGAGATGGTAGACAGGTAGCTGCTGTAACTGTAAGGCCAGTATGGGGAGGGTGCTGGACCCCATAGTCGGGGAAAGCGAGCTAGACTGGCGCTATCTGGTGGGAAAACTTCGAAGCCAATCATCGCCTGTCTTTTCCATTTTGTCCTGAAAGAAATAAAACAAATTAAGCATCTGAATAAGCTAACTACAGATAATTGAGTGATGTGCCTCTGTCTTATTAAGAAATATTATACCAGCAGTTCAACAGGATAGTTATTTATAATAGTAAATGCTAAAATCAGATGAAATAACAATTCTTAAAACATCATAAGCAATGTATACACCCTATACTGAAATATTTTCAGTTACAAATTGCTTGTACTGGAAAGTAAAAATTCGCATACATTAAACATTAATAAAAAAAAAAATCTCACTTAAGGGAAAGTTTTGTCTTTTTTTCTTCATTAAGAAGCAGAAATTAAATATGTAATAAAATATTTATTTGATTATTCACCATATATCATTAATGTTTTGAATGCTTGAAGTTTTCATATGTTATAATATTGAAGAATGTTTCTGTCGAAATAGCACCTCAAGTGAAATTAACTGAATGACCATATAATTTAAATCACCAAACCATCATCAAACCAATGTTTAAAACTATTTTAATAAGAACCAATGAAGAGTTTTTAATTAAGATTTTAAATTAAATTCCTATTGGTTTTGTCTTCTATCCACTGATCCATGGTTTTTCGTCAAAAAAGAAGATGGTGTATAATAGCATAGTTGCTTGAAACTCTCATATGAATTCTTTAACATAATATATCTTCTCACAAGACCGATATTTCAAACCTTTCTACTGAGAATCGATGAAGATATTCAGAATAACGCATCAATTTTCTGTCCGCCGATCCTTTGGGCAAGCATTCCGCCGGGACAGCGAAGGATGGCTGAATACGCGAAAAATCTGAGTCCTGAGTTCCAAAAATCAGAGGAACAATTATTATATCAAACCCATCATTGTTTTGTGCTTTGTAATGAGATGGTATAATTTTTTTTTCTGGAAATGGGCTTTTTTATAGTTCAAATAACAATTCATAAAATATTAATTCCATTCTTGTACTGAGTTTTATAGTCTATGAATGAGTTATTGTTAATTTAAGAGAGACTATAACTTGATGAATTATACACTGATATGAAAGTCAAGGATAATCGATTATCAAAAAGGGCAATTAATGTATCAGAATAATTGATAAACCGATTCATTTTAGATTGCAAATTTCCTTAAAATATTTTCAAACAGATTTTCGATAACTCTAATAAAATGAAAATTTTTGGAATAAATATTTTCGATCAGTGTTTGAAGTATTTGCTGGCAGAGAATCTATTCTCATTAACTCCAATATACATCTTTAACCAAAAAGGTCAGTTTGCAGCTGATAGATTTATCTCTCTACTTTATAGCAAACTGTTATTATGCCTTTTCTCCTTTTGAATGCAAGTAAGTAAGCTTATCTATTTAAGCAAGTTTATTTTTAGTTTCTAACCATCAAAATTATTAGATTCCATCATCATAGCAGAGACTCATTTTGAAATAGTTGTGACTCAGCATAGCAGACGTCATTAATAGCAGAGTCGTGACTCAGCATCAAAATTATTAAACAGTCACTTAACCATTTCTTGATAATTACCAATGGTATTTAATTCATTTAACGGTTTTTAA
>JAPMOR010086501.1:181740-207501 GCA_026543865.1 Argiope aurantia
AATTTCGTATTTAGAAATTTATGTAATGGAATAAGAATGCTACCTTCTATTCTGATACCATGTTTTCACTTGCGTATCGGTGAGGTTTAATTTCACGGCTAATTCCATTCTGTCTTGTACGCTTAGATATTTTTGCCTCTCAAAGCTCTTTTCCAATGTCTGAAAAAAGAAAAACAAATAATTGAAAACAAAATGCAATTTATACTAAATGTTAAAAAACACTAACTAATAATTGGCCATGAACAATTTTAAGATTTAACTTAATACTTTTTAATGACAATTTGTATGCAGTAAATATGGATGCCATTTATTAGATATAACAATGCATATTTACTAGATATTGCCTTGTACATTATAATTATTTTAACATGATGAAATATTGCTCAAAAAAGATACATAAAATATAAATATATAAACCTCAACGAAAAATGGGATATAAAATACCAATTCTTTTCTTTGAAATACATGTTACAACATTAAATAACTTCGAATTACATATAAAAAAAGACAATACGGCAAGATTAAACAGGTATTTAATAGAGGAAGTCAATGCACCAGCTTCATTCAACCTAACGAATCCCAAATTTCTATCATAATGAAAATACACCAACTATTCAAGAATTAGTTATCCATGATTCATTGGGATACAAACTCGATTTGGATAATTGAATGTCTGGATAATCCATAACTGGTGAAAAAAATTATTTCTTAGAAGGCAACCAGCTTGAGAGGTCTCCACAAAGTTTTCTGCCATGCTCTGTAAAAAAGGCGTTATTCTCCTCTCACCGCATAAGATTGCAAGTTTTGGTCAAAGGTCACAAATTCCTTGCGGTGTATTGGCGAGTGATAGATCAGAAAATATTGACCTTTGATTTGAATCCAATATTCTTATTGAATCCTAGCACAGCCCACCTCTTGGCGTCTTTTTTAATTCTTGCCAAACGAGTGGCGATAACGTCGCCAATGTGGCAACCTAGAAAGCTTTTTTTTATTTGTTTTATATTATGTTTTTTTTTATTCTTATTTTTATTTATTTATTATTTTATTATTATTATTTATTTATTTATTATTTTATTTTATTAATAAATAATCAACTTAGACGGATTCTTTTTATTTTATTTATTTATTTTTTATTTTTATCTATCTGTTTTTTATTTTTATTTATTTATTATTTTATTTTATTATTATTTATTTATTATTTTATTTTATTATTATTTTTTTTATTATATTTATTTTTTTATTATATTTATTATTTCTGGCCTTCAAGTATCGTTTTTTAATTGAAAAAAAATAATAACAAATATTCAATTAGTAGCCAACTTGGCGAGATTTCAAATAAGTCGCCAAGAGGTGGGCCCATCTAGGATTTTACCTTGAATCTACACTCTGGTTATTTATTCTTGGCATGTGACTAATACGCAAGTCCTCAAATATCGAATCTGCATTTTGGTCTCCTCTTCTTTGACCAATTAAAACCAAAATTTAAAATCAATCTACAGTTGTAGTTACAAGACTACATATCAAATTTCATTTATTTAAATCTCTGCTTTTTTAAATGATTGCGTTTATTTAAAAATTCAATTCGACAGATGATCAACTCCTTGACGAATAATGTTCAAAATTTGATACGGATTTGCACATCGGATGGTGAATTTGTGGGCAAATTTCATCTGTCTAGTTTTTTCCCATTTTGTAGCTGTAGTATTCACTTGTATTTTTACGATTGAACAGACAGATTTCCTCAAAACGGATTTCTTTCAAATTTTGATAGAAATCTTCAAATTTGGCGTAAGGGTTACTTACCAAATTTAATCCACATAGATCTAAGCGTTTTTGAGATATTGTGTTCACAGAAAAACATAATTCTCGGAATATGTTTTTCAGACTCGGAATCTGCAACACGAAGATTTATCGAAATCTCGAGTTTGAATTTTTTAAAGATAAAAATACTTTCGCTTTGTATATTTCATATACAAGAAAGTGAAAAAAAATGCTTTTAAAGTATTCAAAGTCAATTCTTTTACTATTTTTACTCCTTTTCACTCTGAAGATCCATTTTTTTTATGTATTTTTACTCCCATTCGTTTATGCATCCCCCCACCAAAGTTTCGGATAATTGAAGATCCGGATAACTAAAGTTCAGATAATTGAAGCTCTAGTACACTAAATCAATCAGAACCTTTTAACTGTGAGCAGCGCTGTTATCCTATATTCATCCTTATAGTCGTTAAGTATAATAGCCTGCGGTAATTATAGTTATTTTTCGATAATAATAAATTCATTCAATGCCAATTTTTTTTAAAATCTTCTTTTTCGTATTAAGAATGAACAATATTTGAATTTGTAACCAAAAATAACATTTAAATATGGACGAATTCTTGAATGCATTTTGAAGAATTCATCGATTTAAAAGTTCAGAATGGTCGAATATTAGACAGAAGCATTCAAGAAAAGGTAAAATACATAGCAAATATTGACCTCCAAAGGTTTTCATATCCAAACAAATCTCATATGACGGCCCTTCACAATCACAAAACCGCAAATGCCTTCACTTCATCGAAGACATGTTCCCTACAAAGGACTTAAACCCACATGTACAGAAAGTGATTCACGAGTGCATAATAAACCATCTAGACGGTCTTAAACGCGATAAAGACTGATGGAACACTTTATATGTCACATCCAACAAAGCAGTCCAAGTAATTAAGATCCAAGACCGAAAAATAAAGTACTCTGACAGTATGCCTATACAGAGCTAAAAACTCCATCATGTATAAGATTAGTAATTAAAAAAAATAACCACCTCTCTTTATGCGAGTTAATAATAATAAATGAAGCAGCAGCAATTCAATCACAGGTCGCACGCAACTGAAAGCTGCGCACAAAACACACTTTGAAAAGCCAATTTAGAAAGAAAAACCGCGCATTTAGCCATAGTGACAATAAATGATTTATCGTCCTGGTTGCGGCTATCTGCCGCCCCAGGCCTCCTTTAATGCACAGATTAGGAGCAGAAAAAGGCCAAGAAAGTCTGGCGACTTAATTTTAAAAGAAGCGTTATTAAAGAGCGTCTCGTTTGTCTAATAGACGTCAAACTCTTAAATGAATGGGATCTCTTTGACTGCTGCGATTCATCGTGGCAATATTTGTCTGGAGTTGAAATTTTTATTTTCTTGTCCGGTTTCTGATCATCCAAAAGGTGTTATTGACCTCTCCAATTAAGTTAAAGGACTTTTTATTTATTTATCGTATTTATTCAGAATTGAAATATTTGTGGTCAATAGCTATTTATGCGCTATAGATATTATTATTAAAGCATATAGGAATTATTTGAAGTATATTTTTAACTGTCTATCATTGTATGGGCACTAAAATGTTAAAATTCAGTTGACATAATACACGTAGTTTCTTATAGATAAATGGAAAATGAATTTTCTTTTAATAATTCATATAAAAGGATTCAATTATAACTGTGGGTCAATAGCTACTTATACGTTATATATATTATTATTATTATTAAAGCATATAGGAATTATTTGAAGTATATTTTTAACTGTCTATAATTGTATGGGCACTAAAATGTTAAAATGTTGTTGATATAATGCACGCAGATTCTTATAGATACATAAAAAATGAAACTTCTTTTAAAAATTCAGACATAAGAAGATTCGAATACAGTTGTGGGTAAAGTATGTGCATATATTAGAAATAACTATTTATCGTTTTTTTTCATAAAAAAAAAAATGTTTCCTGTCAGACAACAGTTTGAACACACAGTTATGAAATTTTATGCGATTTCTGTCACATGAAATAATAGATTTATCTTAAGACGGAGATGTGACAATGCTGTGTAATATTGGTCAGAAAAATTTCTAATTTATTTATATGCCAGATATTTTACAAATATTTTTCAGTTTGAATTGGAGAGTAGTATACATAGGAATAAATAAATACGCATTGAATATACGTAGCAGTAAGTAAAACTTCACTTTTTGCAAACTAATTTTATCAGTTTGTGATAGTATTTTCGAATACATCCCCGTAATTTACAGGACATTGAACTGATATATCAATTACGATTGAATTCAAATTATTTTGATCGACTAAGGCCAGATCCAATCTGGATAAATCCAGACAATTGTTGGAGAAAAGATTATTTTTTTCGGAAAAAAAATGGACATTTTCAAATGAGTACAAAAACAATTTTGTTTACAGTATTTAAACTTGGGTTTTGTATAAAAATATCACTGCATGGACATTCAAAGTTAGTCTCTGTCTTTATTCATTTTCGTTCTTAAAGATTTTTTTTCCCTTTTTTTTTAACAATCTCAAAGCGCTCTAAATAAATGGAAACCGGTTGATTAGAGTTAGGCTGTATTATTTTTCCGTCAATCACAGAAAAGATAAAAATATAATAATAAAATAACGCTATTATTATGTTGCAAAATAAAAAAACGACAAAGAAATAACAGGTAACATTATCTCGTATTAGTTATTTACTACGAAAAGTCCGTTGGTGCTTTGCATAATAACTGAATTTTTTTATCTCTAAATTTGGCTCATAATTTCTAAAGTTTTTAAATTCAGATATTTATTTTTAATAATCAATTCGTTTTCAGTTTTTCAAAATAACCAAAATGCCCCAAATACTAATGAGAGGCTCAATAATACAGTATGATTCCTAAACAAGTATGCACTGTATATGAAGAACGATGTAAGATATTATATGTCACTTGTAACAGAATTGTATGGGGTTATTTTAAGTTTTATTAGAGATAGTCGCAAATGCTCTATATGTGACCCCTTAAAAGGGGCAGTACACTTTCTTTCTGGGCATTGCACAGAACAAATTTATCTTAGGGGAATCTCACCTGTGTTGCACTGTGAATTTGTGATTTTCTTTTCCCCAAAAGGGAACATTGTGCTTGTGTACCTACCTTCCCAATGACAGAAATTTTGCTTCATCAATAAAAACTAAGACTACGTGTTTAGTAAAATCATCTTTTTCAAAGCGAAATTGCATATCGACACAAAATTCAAAGCGCTTTTATTTGTTCATTCAGATTTTGCAACACTTGCACTTCGTATGGAATCATTTTCAGTTTCTTTTTTAAAACTCTCCAGATGGTGAGCCGAGAAATCTTCACTTCACGACTCATCCTCTGAGTTGATTTTTTCGGGCTTCGTTGAATAATATTTTCTTCCGGTACAGTTAGTCCTCAAGGACTTATATCGTAGCACAAACAGCCCGTAGTTTTACATTTTTCATGCCATTGATAGTTATAGATTTTCTAAATGGAACATTAGACATGAAATTCCCTTCCTTCTTAAAATATTTTTCTTTACATTTTTTCATCTAAAAAAATTAAATAAAAAAAAGAAGTTCAATTTGGACTTACTCTCAATTGATGGTCTGTGAAGGCTGTGCGGGCTTTTCTGGGCTTCTTGTTTTTAAGGGATGGACTGTCTTCCCTTTGGGTACGGGATTCATAACTGTCACTACCTGAAAAAGGAAATAGATGTTTAGTTTTTCAAGAAGATTTTACTCACTTTCCCTAATAGACAGGCAACTATTTATTTGCATTGAGCGTCAATTTAAATAATATAACATAAACAAAAGAAAATACATTATAAGAATTTTTCGCAGTTTGAACTTTTTAAGTATGACACCCTCCAAAAACTTTCTTTAAAAGTTACATTTCACAGTGACATTTTCAGTATTTTTACATCAATTATAAAGTTCGATTTCACGAAAACAAACTCATTTATTTTACATTCAAATGTCCATATTTTTCATTTTTCAATAATATTTTTCACGGTAGATTCTTCTATAAGAGCAAAATTAAGAGCTAAAAAGATTTTATGTCTCTGATTAAGCTGCTTTTAAAAGCTCTTATTTTAATGTGTAGATTCTGTTTCTCATTTTTTTAATGTATCATTGTCGCAGTGGGGCCGTGAAGATAGTGGCGAAACACTATAACTGTTTCTCTCCATGTCTATCAGCGGCATATGAATTGTTACCTCTCATTTTATGCGTTCTCTTATTATATTTTTCATTAAAAAATTGTATAGATGCAATAAAACTTTATATTTATGGCATTCTTTAAAATTTATCTTTGAGGGGATATATAACCCGTTTCCCCCAGATGCTACGCCACTGTATTAACGTGACAAGATATACGAATTATTTGCATCTTTGGAGACAAAGATGATTCATTATCAATAAGTTATTGTCCATCCCGAAACAAATGCGTGCGCGCGCACACACACATAACCAAGCCTGGTAAAGGAAACTTATCGACAAATAATTTGTACAAAATGGAAGCATACCATCGTCATTCATAAAAAAAGGACTTTAAATGCTTTCATTAGCCAATAAGACATTCATTACGAATTATTTTAGAACATGTTACACATTCTATGTTAACTTCACTTTTCCAATTTTTTTCCGCTTATGTCCTTGATTATTTACACCGAGAAGGTGTTATTTAATTGTAAATTTTGTCTTGTTTCCCACTCAGTGATTAAATAATAATAAATGAAATATATATCTTAATTATATATTAAAATTATTTAATATTATTCTAATGTTAGCATTTATTGAATTCATAACCTTCCACATTGCCTTGAACCATTCTTTTTTTTTTAAATAGTGTTATGAATATTTCAGGTTTATTGAGACCGAAACGTGCTTCCACCATCCTTGACTCGAACCCAAAGACATTCGTTTATTTGAATTCAAAGAGACGCCGGGTTTTTTTTTTCTTTCTTTTTTCTCTATATTTTTACCCACAAATCCAATCTGTCCGACCGAAATTCCCTTTCGTTTAACTACTACCATAACCAGCATCAGCAGGAATTAATGTCAAACCATAGAACGTGAATCAGACGAGTACTTTTATGGCATAAGGAAGCAGCAAAATACATCGCGGACCTTCATCCATAATGCATCCTCCAATAAACACCGAGCACAAATATAAAATAAAAAAAATCCTACCTCAGCGGGATGATAATGTTAGGAAATTTATACGTAATTACTGGCACACGGGGCTATTGTCCATCGGTACCGTAAACGGTCTCAAAATCACGATTCCGTCGTACGTTTGAGGCGAGTGCTGGCATAATTAAGGTGATATCTTATCACCGTCCTATTCATGGGGCGGCCGCGATTATTCATTGATGGTCGGTCGTTCGGTAGAACTTTGTTGGATATCTTCCAGTGTGGTACTTATCATGGAAATGAAGTCGATTTGGTTGGGAAGATTCACAATAGATGGCGCTGGCGTTCCGGAGCTTCTTATTCCTCTTCATCATTTGGAAAAGTTCAGATTTACTTTTTTCGTGGAAAACGGCCGTAAAAATATTGTTTGGAATGGCCGCTATTAAATTGTT
This sequence comes from Argiope aurantia, assembly GCA_026543865.1. Taxonomy (NCBI): domain Eukaryota; kingdom Metazoa; phylum Arthropoda; class Arachnida; order Araneae; family Araneidae; genus Argiope; species Argiope aurantia. Next base: position 189,133 of record JAPMOR010086501.1, read on the forward strand.
TACGATCTCCTCGCCGTATTTGCTCCTTTGAAGAGCAGTTGGGTCATAAAGGTATAAACGAAGATTATGAATTTTTTTTTTCTGCTTACTTTCCCTTTTCCTTCATGAAATTCAATGAAGAAATAAGAATCGTATGGGATTCCAGGTTGATGCTGATTCTTTTTATTGCATTCCTGTTTAACTTTCATAATTTCTCTCAAATCGGTGTTGACAAAGACTGGCTCGGAAATTTTGAAAGGAATAATTTTTTGTACTTTATTCTAAGTTAACGAATTCTATGAAAGTTAAGGCGTATTTCTTCTATTTTTATAGGTTTGTTTTGGTATTTCAACATGACATTTTTTAAGAATAATTATCATATAAGAATATTATATATTATATATAAGAATATTAGATGAATGGCGCAAATTCGTATTTTAGAGAGAGTAATGCAACCAACTATTCCGGTTGTCTGAAAAATGTGATATGTATTTCGAAATAATATTTGTCTTAATTTATATTATATGCTTATTAATGCATACCAGTAAATTTATTATTATTATTATTATCACCAATAATAATAATAATGATAATAGTTATATCTGTTTATCTACATATATGTAATAGTACTTCTTAATCCAATTTAAATCTTAGTTAATTTCCTAATTTTTACCGTAATTAAGCCCATATAAACTTCATTCTAATATGATCCCTTATTTCCTGACACAATTCCCGTTTTCTTATTTAATTACTTTTAACAAGCACTCTAAGAAACTGATGAATTCAGCAGGTTCTCAGACTCTGAGAGAAGAGATAAAATTCCCTAATGCTTACAACATTCTTTTAAAGATTCCTAAGATTCCCTTTCCTAAGTCTACACGTGCCAAAAAAAATCCTTACCAAAATCTTATTGAAGGGAAAATTTTCGGCCCCTTTTGTATTTGCATTGCAATATAAACGGATATCAGTTTTATCATTGCTGTATGAAATTTTAAAATTTCAAAAGTCTCAGCTTCTGGAATAAGCCTCTGTTAAAATTGTTTACATATATCTATATATATAGATATGTATGTGTGTGTGTGACATAGACAAGATTGGATCCTCTCTCTCTCTCTTTCTTTATATATATATATATACTAGCCGCCTTAGGCGACGACCAGGTTGGTTCGCCAATCTTAATGTTTGTTAAAATTTTAATAATTAAATATTTTATGCAATTCCTACTTTAATAGCTCCTTCATCAAAATATTTTAAAGCTTAAAATTTTGATAATCATATAATTTACTCATAATATTATAAAGGCCTTCAGTCATAACGTAATATGTATCTCTTTAGTTTTCTGTTAGCTCTCGTAGAATTTATGCTTTAAATTAAAGCTGAAAAGATTAATCTGTAATTAATATAATAATATTTTTTACTGAAACAAAGCATTTTTTTTTATAATATGATTACTGAAAACAAGAGTCACTGAGCGTTTAAACTTTATGGGCACTAAAGAATATCTTTCTTAATTTAAGTAATATCTCAAGAATTTGTCAACAAAATTTTCTCAGATTCATCATGAACAGATCGATTAATTAACAATGTTTAATTTTAAATGCATCAAACACTAAGAAAATAAACAGAATCGTTTAAAATAATTGATCGAAAACAGGTTTAAAAAACTACTTAAAAAACGATGTACTTAAAACTATAAGCATATACAAAATAATATATATATATAACTAACATAAATACAATTTAATTACAAAAGAATACAATTAACCTAAAAATAATTTAAACCAACTCCGCATCCGTTGAAAATAGTTGTCATCAATCAGAACGCAATGCGCATGCGTGAATTTTCAACGCCAGTTATGGTAACGCAAATGCGTGAATTTTTCTACGCCAATTGGGGTAACGCAATGCAGATTAGAAATTTTTAATTTCCTTTATTCTGTTTTATTTTAATTCAAAATTATTGCAGAATGAATATGAAAGATCGATTAATTAACAATGTTTAATTTTAAATGCATCAAACATTAGGAAAATAAACAGAATCGTCGGCCGAAAAATGTTAAGCCTAGCCTCATTACCGTTGGGGGAAAACAACTGAAGTCTTACTCATTTGGCGGTGGGGAAAATAAAAAAGATTTTTTGGCGGGAAAGTTAGCTTTTAATTAATAATTAAAATTCTAAATAAAAATTCAAAAAAGTAACCCCAGGTGCACATTTCCGACCTCTAAGGTATACATGTACCAAATTTGGTAGTTGTAGGTCAAACGGTCTGGTCTGTAGAGCGCCAACACACACACATTGAGCTTTATATAAGTATAGATAGATAAGTAAGGTTGATTGAAACGGGATTTAATCTCATTTAAGACACCTTGATAACGTCATTTATTCACTGCAACCGTATCTCCCAGTGAACTTACATGTTATTGATATAATAGATTTGTTTCATATAGACTTTCCGATTTAATCGTATTCACTTGCTATCACCTATTGTGTCACGATTATTACTTGATGTATCAAACAGAACTGCTGGATTACTAAACGATTTATTAATTTTCAACGTTATTTAAATAATGTGTAGTATTTTCGTTAAAAGGGAGTAATATTTTATTAATTGTCTCTAGCCTATATTTAATCCATTCATTCCTGAGATTCTGCGCCAACCTCCATCCCCCTTCACCTGTGAAGTACCTTTTTACAGTGTACCGTCAAGTTTCCTATTCCTTGTCCCCCTCCCACCCTCCCAAATCTCACTCACTCCATCCACATCCACATAGCGATCGTTCCAAATAATACAATGAAAATATAATTATGTAAATTAGGATGGGCTGAATATTTAATCGCGCACTCCGAGTCATTTCGGTTCTGAAGAGTTTTTACACTGACCAATGATTTTGGCCTGGTATAGAGTCTTAGCGGTAATCTTTTATGTATATAAGTAATCCGATAAAAACTATTTAACTCTTTTGATTTGGATTATTAATTAATTATTTTTAAACTTTCCTTCGTAGTAACATAATTAATATTTTTTCTACTATATATGTAAATATTTTAAAAATATTTTTTAGCCTTTTTTAATTGTCCATAAATACAAATCGATTACCACAGTTTTCCTAAACGATACAAATTTCAGCTTGGATTTTGAATAGTCACAATTTTGTCCATGAATATATTTTCAGCTCGGGAAAGCGATTCAAAAGCGATTGAGAACAAAAATGAAACTTTAAGTTTTAGAAGGATTTCATTAATGTAAAGTAACCATATGGCGATCAAACAAAGACAAATAGAAAATTTTTTACCACCTACGCAATCGTCTAGACACGTTGGATTCTCCTCTTTCTTTGTAACAAAACGCGGATATTTGCCTGCCCAAGCCTTATCCGTGAACCGATACAAGATCTCAGATAAAGTAAGAGCGGGAATATTAAATTTCAAATTTTAGGGGATATTATTTTATTAGTGGAATTTGAAGTCCATTATTAAGATTTGATGATGAGAATTAGAACTAAAATTTGGCGGATTTAAGTTTGAGATCCCATAAAGAGAATTAGACACAAAATATTTTTTTCAATTGTAGGATTTTTAAAATTTTGTTCATGATATTCTGTGAAGATTTCTCTCTTTTCAAGATACTAATGTTTTTGACGACATGCATCATTAGCTATCGTTGTGTCATGATTAATAATATAACTACTGCAGACTGGACGTTTCGGTAATAGAGGTTAAATTATCCACAGAATGATGGGAAGAAAAGACAAACTCCGTTCAGGAATGACGATTCAACGTCTTATCATTATAGTACCGTATTTGTACGAAACCCTATTCTAGGTAAATTTGTACTGATACTTTTTGATACACCATCCTCGAGGAAGAGGTTCAGAAAGAGTACCAATAGAAATCAAGAGAAGTAGGAAGACCTTAATTTCATATATCACTGTAATATCTCATGTGTACCAGCTCTTGTTTTGAGAAAAATTGTGCTGGTACATCCGAAGAACCATCCACAAGAAAGAGGTTTAGAAGATACCAATAGAAATCATGAAAAGAAGAATGATCCTAATTTCATATATCACGGTAAAATCTCATTTGAACCAGCTCTTGCTCTGGGAAAATTTGTACTGGTACATTCGATTAACCATCCAAGAAAGAAACCTCAAAAGATGCTAGCAAAAAACGTGATTCTAGAATATCCATGTATCATATAATACCAAATGCCACGTCGAGCTTCAGCTAGGGGCTGGGCTCAGTTCTGCAGTTCACTAACACCTGTATACCTTGACAACATTGATCTAAGAATCGATTGATGAAAATTTCATTATTATACACGAGCCGTGTTTTCAAATCTGACAAATGCATTCACCTGTCCTTGTGCATAAAGGGTTTCGGATGCCGGTCATGCGGCAAGACCCTCCTACACTTAACTCCTCATCTCCATCGAAAAGGGCCATTTGGCGACCGAACCAACCATGAAACGTAATTTACCATCAAAGATGCGAATTGTCCCTTAAAACCCTCACCGCTCAAGATAACAAATTGAGGGGATTTCGACTGCCACTCTTTTGCTGAGATGGACAGTTTTTGGCTGAACTAACCTGTGGCAGGCGGAGGGTCCTGCAGAAGGGGAAGCTTCGCCAATTTATTTATGTGTTTGTTCCTTGGATGCGGTTGAGCGGTTTCTTGCTCAGTTTCCGAGGCGTTGACCCATAAGGGGAAATTTCGGTGCTGGACTTTTGGGGAACAGTGCTGGGTGGTCAAAGCCCGTTTAATGGACGCTAAAGATCCATTTTGGGGAGATATGAAAAATAGATATGAGATGTTGACATCTGAAACGGAAAAAGCAGTTTTGGATGATTTGTGAGATAACATTCGGTAGCTGGGAAGAAAAAAAAAAGGGGGGGGGAATGATGGTTTTGGAACTGGGTGGTTATGTCATTGGTGAAAAAATCTACTGAGTGCCAGTCGAAATATATCAAATAATAGCAACTTGCTCGAAAATGTTTTTGAAAAATTTTCAAAATTAACAGATGTGGTCGTCTCAAAACTTTCTTGTATATTCTCTAATGAACGTGTCATGCCAAAGAACGCTTTACATGGCACTGGCGTATAACAGTTACGAAATATTATATTTTGGTGTAAACTTGTAAAGCCCTTTTTACTGAATTTATCGTGTCATTTTTGTCGAGTTATTTGACGATTAACTCTTGGCATGCGCTAATAGTATCCAAAAATCGTTTTTGCATTTAAGACACGTTTTTTCCCAAAGAATTGAAACAAAAATTTGATACAAAATTCGACTTGTAGTCACAAAGTCTTATACCAAATTTGACATATTTAAGTGATGGTGTTTTTGAATTAAAGCATTCACATGTTTCTGAAAATACAGATCAACAAACGATCAACCTTTCGTTGCATTTGGCACAAAATTTAACAGGTGTCTACTCTCTATAGATGTTAAATCTGTGTTATATATATCTAGCTCTCTATGTTTTGTAATTACTATGTTAACTTATATTCAAACAGCCGGACTTTTTCTGAATAGATTTTACTCAAAATTTGATAGAAATCTGCATATTTGGTGCAAGGACCGTATACCAAATTTCAACAGTCTAGCTGAAAGCGTGTTGGGTTTTGAGATCTTTGCCGCAAACAGACAGACGGAAATTTTCCAAAAATGTGTATTTAGAACTCAGAGAGGTCTAAAAGACGAAGATTCGTGAAAATCGCGAGTTTGAATTTTTTGACGATTATTATGCTTACTCTATACTACGTATACGTAAAAGTAAAAAAGATAAACAACTGGTAAAATTTTAGGTAAACCCAAAATCTATAATAATATTTCTATTCGATAGTTTATATTTGATCAAATATTTCTTAATTTTTCAACACAATATTGAAGCTGGTGCATGTTTCAGTGAAACAATTAATCAAATGGAAATATTTAATCGAAACGAATCAATTGATTGTATCTTGTAGAAAAGTTCTTTCAAAGAACTCTTAGAAAAATAACAGTCGATAACAATAACATAACAACGCAAATGCATACCGAAAATCTATAACAGACTTTTTTTTTTATTTTCATCATTAATAAAAAAAATTCTTTGTTTCAAGTCACATTAAATTAAGTGATAGCAATGTATAAGAAAATTCTTATGAAAAAAATACTCAGAATAAAAAATAACTGTTGTATAATATTTTATGAAGTAACATCTGAATTATGTTACGATTTATGGAATCAATATTGATAGCATACTTTATGAGTGAAATTACAGAATGTATAAAATAATAATGGTTTTAATACTTTATTGCCAACAGGATCTCAAAAGTTAATCAAAAAATTTATATTTGCTATTGAAAAAGCTCTTATTTTTAGATTTATTTTTCTCCATTAAAAAGGGAGATATAAAGTCGGGCATCCCTTCATTGAAAAACTATTTCCTTCCATTTTGTAGAGAGATAAGTTTAAGAATTCAAAGGAATAGAAATGATGCGTATAATGAATATAATATTTCTAAAGTGATTAAAAATATTTATTAATTTATTATTTATTCATTAAAAATATTTATTAATTCATTCATTGATTTTCCAACATGGGATATTTCACCAATGAAATCGCATCGTCTAAGGACAGTGATATCGTAGTGAATAATAGAGGCCAATTGGCTTTTCATACATTGGATGTCTCGTGATTCGCGTGTGATTCACACCAACTTTCCAATTAGATGATTTTCCTCTCTATAAGAATTAAAGAGTAGCAAAGAAGAGTTCATATAATAAGAGAGATGATCAAATTCACAGGCTTAAACTATGACAGAATAAAAATCCACCAGCAATAAAGTAAAGCAATGCATAACGACAATCAAATCTTGGACTGATATTGAAGGAAACAGATTGTTTAGCCCGTATCTACTGCCAACACGATTCGGGGGGAGAGTTTGTCGAATATTCTTGAATAAAATATTTCCAGAAACATTTCGGCAAGCATTTGCAGCAGCAGTATTCTTAATATTATGGGGCAACCTATAAGTTTAACTATGTTTGAAGCAAAAGAAGTGCTAAATGTATGATGAAATAAAGCAGCCATACAACCGAAGATTATACCTTAGTTGTTAATTATAAATTTGAACAATAATATTAGATTTTACAAGATCCCATTTTTTTCCGTACGATATAAAATACTAGCCATCTTTGTTACCATATGGTTCGTTCTGATTATTGACATTTTAAACGAATAATATGGGCTAATTAAGTAACAGCGATTTTCCATTTAGTAGCGGTTAAGCCTATTTTAGTGCTTGTTAAATCGGCACTTGTAATCGATTGTAAGGGCGACCAAAAAGCGTCAAGGAAAAATTTCGCTAAATTGTAAAAATATACTCAAGTGCATAAATATACATATGTTGTTACCGTTAATCTGCAAATTAACGGATTTCTGCACTTTGGCGGTAACACATATAATAAATATGTGCATAAATACAGATCAAATCACGTGCGAATCACATGCTGCCAATTTAAAGCACCAAATTGGCGAAATATTTTCGTGGCACTTTTTGGTAGCTGTTACAACCGATAAGTACAGTTAATATAACCGATAAGATACATGGCACATATCGGAAAGTACAGTTCTATTTGACATCTACTTCTTTATATCTTTTAAATCTTGTTTCCAATGACTTAATGGAATGCCTGCTCTCTCCAAAGACTTTCAAATAACAATTTTGAAACTCCATTAATTAGCAAAAAATTGAGTGAAGTACAGTTGTACAAACATACTATGAATCACTATGAATTGTGTGTTTGTTTTTGTTTGAATGAGGGGGATTAAGGGATTTTTAGCTACAAAGGCTGTCATCTCAAGCACTATGAAACATTAGTATAATGATTTGTTTACACTTAACTGTTGCCCTTCAGCACTAAATAATAAGACCGATTTGCGATATGTGCCATGTATCTTAGCATTTTATATAGACAGAGACTGTTAAAAAAATCTATTATCTTATAAAAAATGTATCACTGATTAACTCTGATGACCTGGAAGTAAAATTTTCTTTGTTTTGTGACAGAAATAAAATACTCGTTCTCCCCAAAAAAAGTGAAAAAAATTCTGCAATTTTCTTCACAAAATTTCGCAAAGGCTTGAGTGTACAATTTCCGATGACGTGACTCAACCTTGCTCATGATAACATTGCAAAATCCACATTCCGAATCCGCTGCCTTTCTAATTTTACTCGTTTCATCAGTCAGTTATTGCGCAGCACAACTAGAACTCAGTTAAAAAAATAAATCTAAAACATTCATGAAAGCTCAACATCATTACATCGTCAAACGGCACTTAATTACATATACAGAAAAACCACTAAAAAGAAAGAAAAAAAAAGAGGTTCTCAGCATGTTGATGTGTGGCAATTTCACGTGTCAGGATAGCTCCGCACTTGACTTTTCGCGATATTTGGACTGGGTCGTTGAAAAGTTACCTTGATGTTTCCTCCTTCCTTTTAACATTCAGATGCGAGATTCAGAGGTGAAGCGATTGTAAAATAATCAATCAATCAATGAATTTTAAATAACGAACTCTCTTACGTAATATAGATGTATCGAAGGTAACGTTAAGTTCCTGAATTGATGAATCAGGGGGAAGCTTAATGAATATTCGTCTATAACGAATATTTTATCACGAAAGAAAAGTTTTAGTTACTTGCATATGTATTAGTTATGTTATCTCTCTAAAGGCTTTATAATAAGTTTATGGTTTCATTATATTTTGAAATTTAGTAACTATAATTTTTGAAAGTTAAACAAATTCTATAATAACAAATTATATAATAAAAAGCGAGTTTTCTGTAAATTTTTTTCCTTTTTGTAATATTTGCAATAATAATGAATAAATAAAAATTAAAATAATCAGGAGCTTGTCATGGTTTAATGTAAGAAATAACTCAGATGCGAGACTCCGAGGTGAAGCGAGTGTAAAATAATCAATCTATCAATTAATTTTAAATAACGAACGCTGTTCAATAACGAAGGTAAAGTTCATGAATTGATGAATTAGGAGGAAGTTTAATGAATATGTGTCTATAACGAATACTTTATCATGAAAGAAAAGTTTTAGTTACTTGCATATGTATTAGTTATTTTATATTTCCAAAGGCTGTATAATAAGTTTATTGATTCATTATACAGTATATTCCCTATTATCCAGTTCCCGACTATTCGCTTTCCGTACTATCCGGTCTTGTTTTCTTTTATCATGATTAAATGAGGCTTAGTTAGTTTAGTTTAGTTATTTTAACGTCCCGTTTGAAGCAACACTTGGGCTATTTTGGGACGGACCTCGTAATTTTGAACCGCGGTCAGATGACGAGGACGACACCTGAGCTGGCACCCCCCTCTCCACACCACACCACACCAGCGGGAGGACGTTTGGTCATGACGGATTTAACGTGCAACGATTAAATGAGGCATGCAAAGCGTTGCATTGACAACATTGCGAAGGCATTGGAAGCGGGTGTCAGCTAAGATCTTCCTACGTGTCGTGTGCAAAATATAAGTTGTGACAAAATACATTGCTGCTGTACAAGCTGTGATAAACTACATTATTGTTGTACAAATGGTAACAGGAACAGAACAGCTTTCTAATCGTTGTTCATTATTTCGTCAGTATGTAACGGCCCTCAATTGTTGCCACTGTTCCTGATTATAATTGCACAGTACATACAGTATTCGTAAATTGCTCTCGGGGTATGCTTAATGTTTGTTTTAAGTGACCACACTGAAGATTTCAAAATGGGGGATAAACGAAAAAAAGTTGTAGCAAATTACGCACTATTCAGCGACTAAACTGGTGTAACAGCAAAAAATATAGCTTTGAAGTTATGAAAAGTATAATTAGGGGCTGTGAAAAAAAATGAACGGAAATTGAAAAATTGTGTGTTGCACAAGCTAGCGGAATTGGAATAATAGTAAGAAAAAAACGATATTGAAGGTAAGCATAAAATAAATTGAAAAAGCTTTATTTTTGTGGCATGAACACTTAAATGGAAAATGTAGTACCTGTAAGTAGGCCAATATTCAGAGTTTACTGCCAGTGATGGATGGTTAAAAACTTTGTCTTTTTTTATTGGTGGTCAAAGAAATGAGTGCATCGAACTCCGGCCTATCCGGCTTTTTTGTTATCCGGCCTACTCACTCGTTACTTTAGGCCAGATACTCGGGAGTGTACTGTATTTTGTAATGCCAGAAATTAGAATTTTTGAAACTTCAGCAAAATTCTAATTGTTCTTAATGCTAAAATAGCATGTCAGAAATATACAGAAATTTACAATCTGGTAGAATATCAAGAACAAAGAAATCCGGTAGAGTATAGGGAAATCAGGCATATAAGAATCCGGAAGTGTATCAGGGAATCTGGAATGTAGAAACCCGAAAGTGTATCAGGGAATCTGGAATGTAGAAACCCGAAAGTGTATCAAAGAATCAGAAATGCAGAAATCCAAAAGTGTATAAAGAAAGCAGGAACCTGGTAACGATTCAGAAAATCAGGAACGTTGGAATTTAGTGGAATTAGTTGGAATTTAGTTGGAACGTTAGTGTATCAGGAAATAAAAAATGTAGGAACCAGGAAAATTATAGAGAAACCAGGAATATATGAAAGTAAAAAAATACAAAACTCTTCCATTAAAACACGTGGGAAAATGAATGAAAAAATGATTTGCAAAATTCCATCTTTTCAAACTCATACAACCAGTTCTAGGGCTAGAAAACATCACTAAAATATTAATTCCTTTCTTCTGAATTATAATTTCTACTTAAGAGAATAATAATAAAAAAATAGGATTCATTATACATCAACATTTAGTAAATAATTTTAAGAAACTTCTCAAACACATTTCGTAATTACTAAGCATACTTAACCACTTAAGTAAACATAGCACCTCCTTGCAATTTCTTTTTCCTCATAATTCGCTAGTTGAAAGGTTTTTCGAGGCAAAATACACCACCTACGAACCTCATTGATTAATGCAAATTGCTTATGCTCAAAATAGACTTGAAGAATCGTTCGATAATAATGGTCTATAGAAAACTTCATTCTCTAATAGCCTATAGTAAATTCTTCCACAATAGATTTGGAAGCCTTTAACCTCGTATTGCTTTAAAAGCACGCATAATTGAAGAGGATTTAATCGACCGCCGATGATTCAACCGGGCCCCGATCTGAATATACAAGAAGAAAATTTATTGCCCACTTAAAAGCATTCCGGGTAATTTGCATGTCAACGACAATTCATCATTTCCCCAGTAAGCTCTAAGAACGGAAGCAGTGCATTAAAATTTAACGGGTTATGCTTCCCATTTCTCTAGAAAATAAATCAGGGTGTAAAAAGGAGTTTTCTTCCGAGTATTTATTTTTTTATTCACTTCCCCTTCCCTTTTCTTGCAGTTTCACTGAGACCGTGGATCGTATATCATGGGAAGAATGCAGCAGGGAGAAAAAATAAATATCCATAATTTAGGGAAAACTGGGATTCATTCATTTATTTGCCTCCTTTTTTTTTTCACTTATCTCATTTCGGTTTACCGAGTTATTTTTCCCCTGTTTAGAACGAAATTTATATCGCCGATTTTGTTAAGTATTTCATTTGGGGAGTTTAGGGAAAACAGTATTTAATAAAGTCTGAAAATGTTTCAAGATTGTGAAGCACATTGGGCTATCATAGTTGGCTAGTTCTAATTTTTCGATTTTTAAACCGGCCAGACCGTTTGGCCTATATCTATTAAATTTGGAATATACATACATACATACATTTAATTTGATATTAAGCTGAATTTTGGCATTTTTTCGCGATAATACCGTTTGATACCGTTTAAAGAATTAAAAAAATTGTCTTGTTTCCCAAATTTCGGCAATTCCTTTCTTCTTCTTCTTTTTTTTTTTTTTTTTTTTCCTTTTTTGCTTGATTTTTAGCAACAGATTACATTGTTGTTTTGAGATTCAAACCGTTTTATTTGTTTCGTTAATTCTTAATCGGTTGATTTTCTGAAAGATTCGTTTAATAGCCCGCCGGTCGAAAAAAGATTACAAATTAAAAATAAATAAATTGTGGTCTACTTGAAATTAGACAGCACTTAACAAAGTTACAATTTTTTATTGGAGCGGCAACCCCGGATGGGTCCTTGCCTTCCTCGGAATTCTTTTTCATGCCGTCCTGTTCTTGACTAAGGTTTTCCAATTTGTCACCTTCATAATTTTCAAATCTTTTTCCAGGCAATCAATGCACCTAAGTTTTGATGTCTCTTTTTCGGGTATCAAATAGTTTAGCCCAAAAGGTATTTTTAATAGCCCGATTGTCATTCAATCTTATTAAGCATCCTGCCCATTTAATCCTCTGCATATCAATGAATTTAATAATATCTGGTTCTTTATATAGTTTGTAAATTTCCGAATGTTTTCTTCTTCTCCAATACTTTACAATGTTAGCAGGAGAAATAAAATGCACAAAAATGACTAACTATTTAGATTTTCTGTACAGTAACCTAAGCATTGACGAAATCATTAAAACTAGTGTTTGCGGCACGAAAAGTAAACATTTCAAGCTCTTTTTGATACCTGTTGCCATTAAGGTAAACAAATTTCGGCGCCTCTTTCACATAACTTCAATAAGTTTCATTATCCTGTCAAATGATGACAAATCAGTTGACGTTATTTTTCTTCAATGTCTTGCTTTTTGAAAGCACCATGATTGCAGATACTTCTTTTTATCCGTGGATTGTTATGTGAATAAGCCTTTCTCAATATATGACTTACTGAGAGGGGTGTTATTTCATTTTATAAAAAGTAGATTTTTTAATTAAATAAATAAAAAGAAGAAGAAGAGGGAGAGGGGGGAGCAAATTCGGGAATTTTCCAAAAATGTTCTTTTCAAGAATAATAAAAAAACTATGGCAACACCTCGCGCATTTTTTTAATTTACTTATTTTTCTCATTATAAGTTTTATTCACTTGTAAAGTCTTTGGTGTTATATTAGGAGGTATTATAAGCCACCTGTGCACGGCTGATTTGTATCATATAGCTTTTTGATGGGTTTAATTTAGTTTTTGAAGCAAGTTGAGAGATATTTTGGTACAAACTTCTTAATTTTAAACCTTGGAGAAAACAAAATGACTTTTGAAATGCCGTGAAATGTACTTAATGAAAGAGGCGATACAAACTTTCATTTTTTTTAAGGAAGAAACAAACTTTAACATTTGAATTATATTTTCAGTTTTGAAGTATTTTTTTTTATTCAATGTGTTATATCATTATTCCTCTATAAAAAAAAGACTCTAAATGTCCAATGCTTTTTTTAAAAAAAAATTAATATCAATTATTATTCTTTCGCTTATTAAAATTATTTTCCACTTGTTTATTATTTATTCAAAATTTCTGTAACCTAAATATGCACTTTTGTTTTCGATATAAAAATAAAAGGTGTTTTTTCCCCTTGTATTTAGCATACGCTCTTTGGGAAAATAAAGATTACCCTAACTTTTACAGAATGAAATGGCAACGGAATGCCCATGGAAACGAGATTTCCGCGCAGAAAGAACATTCTAATAGATGGATGGCATGCTGTTAAATTTTTTCATGTTAATAAATATTCATTTCTTTCTACGGTTCTTTTTATAGCATGTGTTGAGTGACAAGGAGACATAAACAGGTTTGATACTCAACATACTGGTGCCGAAACACGGGAATGGCTATTTTTACTTCACGCAAAAAAAAAAAAAAAAAAGAAAAAAAGAAAAAAAAAAGACAAGAAATGATAAATGGCGAATTTTATTTCAACACAGACCAATTTTTTCTTAATTCGAATTTTGCGGATAAATTGAATTTTTATTGGAGTTCCATTAGCTTCCAATTAACCAAATTTTACTGAAGATCATCTTTTTTTTCGTGTACTGTTCATCTCCTAAATAGAAGAATGCATTCTCAACCAAGCCTCACAAAGAAAAAAAAATGCATAATTCCCACGAAATATAAAAACATATAGCATTCTTGCAACCATTTTTCTGAACATTGTCACATTCTCTTTCGTCAGTTTTTACAACTTTTTACTTATATTGAAAGATTATATGTGAATTTCAGAAATTTGTTCATTTATGCCGTATTTTAAGCATTTTATCAACATGTTTTATGTCTGCAATATTTTTCTTGTTCCTTGTCCATTTTAAACATGTTCTATATGTAACATAATACTGCTTGCTTTTAGGATCTTCAGTATGTTTTTTGCTAAAATCTATTTTATTATTTTTAGATTTCATTATGTGGAAAAAGTGTTTTTAAATTAGATTTCTTTTTTTATATATAATACCATATGTTTTAACACAGTGGCCCCTCCCGCTAATCTACCCTACGTTTGGTGCAGTATGGCCAGGTATGGGTTTTGCGTCATTAATACCCAACCAACCAACCATTCCTGCAATTCAGTGCAAATTTTTAAATTTAAAATATTTCAAAATAAAATTTTATTTAATATTTTCAGGCATAACATTAAAAAAAAAACTTAACGGAAAATTACTTTAAAAAAAGTTAGTAAAATGTATAAAGTGAAGAGAAAATAAAATATTGATCAGTAAGTAATAACTGCGCTTTCAACCACAGGTCTTTGAGCCGAAATGAAAAAAGAAGGGGGTGTAAAACCTCTCTACCCCCCTCTCCTCCATTCTATAATCTCTTATAAATTATCCTCTTTCCTCTTTAAGTGAAATATTAAATAAAAAATGCAGTATTTGTGCGAGAAGTAGCGTTGAAAAAAAGCGAGAACCCCCTAGAAATTTAAATTATGCATACAAAATATCTATTTTCCGATGCTTTTGTGGTCGGATAACAAAAGTAATGCCTCTCTTTCATTAAAAAATTGAATGCAAAAGAATTATAATAATAAAAAATGGCAGTTATTATTTTTTTTAAAAAATGGCGGGTAAAAAAGCTGAGCGTAAAAATTGCAAAGAAGTTTTGTCATTAATATAGTCTAAGGTCCTTTCCAGTGAATATAAAGTGATATTTTTTTATGAAGAGTAGAAGCATGAAATAAAAAAAAATGAAGCGGCGAGTGAATTGAGCCCATAATACTCTTTTATTCATTTATTTGCTTATTTATCCCTTAATGCTTTCCTTTCAAAGTTTGGTCGCGTTTTAATGTAATATTCCCTTTTGTTGAAGCTGCTATTGAGTTAAAGGAGTATATAAACAACCGACAAAAGAATACGCGGGCCGTGGAGAATTGTTTGCATTCACTTTCTAAAGACCCCTATTTCGAGTGATACAGTCTTTTTCTGGAGTAAAAATTTTTTTAAAAAAAGGATGTTATTTACTGACAAAAGAAAATATTTTTACGTCTTAATATTTTGAATTAAAAGATAATGGTCAGATTTTTCTTAAAGCTGATAAATGGGTAATTGCTTTATTATTTAAATGGGGAAAACTGTGGAAAATTGAGTTATCACAGAATATTCATTTTTAAAAATTTGTATTCTTTTTTTTTTTCTTCTGTCTGCGAATATAATTTAAGAAAAAATTAAGAAGTTGGGTCTATGTCCCAAAAGGAAAATCTTGAAACTAAAGAAATAAACCTACATTCTTGTTCAATACATTTTGGCATCTTTTTTATTCTTTTCCTCTATAGTAATAATAAATAGATCTTCTATAGTAATAATAAATATCATTAGAAACGGAAAGATTTTCGCTTTTTGTTTGGCATTATATATTAAACTTAAGGGATTTTGTCCCTTAAAAACAAAACAACATCATACAAAAGAAATGGAATTCATTTATAAAGATTGTAATCTGTAATAAAATCATTTTTAAACTACCTTCTGTTTGTATTCTAAAAGTTAAAATTCTTTTATTGCAATTATTTAATTACTCTTATTCCTTAGTTTTTGATTAAGAAATATGAGTGTTCATTATTGTAAATATTAGGAAATATTAAAATAATTTTTTTCACTCGAATTCATTGCTAGGTGAGGCTACGTGTGAATTCGAAATGCAATATAATTAATTGTTTAATTATTAATTAAACTCTAAAAATATAAATTATGATGTTTTGCCATCTAGAACACAAGGGTGAACAAAATGAATGATTTATTTATGAGGGAAAAGACGAAAATTCTGTTACAAAATATTCTCTTTAAGAACATGACACAAGTCAAGCTAAATAAAAGTAATTATTTAAGACAGCATTCTTCTTCAATAGCTTCTCTGTTCATTTAAATTCATGTACTGCAAAAAATAGCAATCCTTATTAGAAAAGGAATTAACTTTAAAAAAATTGTAACCTTTGAAAATAACTTTCACTAAATCCGGAGATGATCCAAAAAATAAAGTTTTGAAAAGTCCAAGAAATATTTATATTAAAAATTTAACGAAAAATATTCCATAAAAACTTGCTTATGTCCAATTTTTTTACTGTCCCCAATGTAAGTATTAAAGATTAATTAAAATAAATATTAAATTATATAAGTAGTAGCAACAAACGCAGTAGTATTAGGTTAATAGAACTTTCGACACACTAGAGAGATATAAGGGACCCCAATTCGAGCTCTTACAATTAGTAAGTGCTTCTGTTTTATATTCCAAGCGCTGAAAAATTAATTAATTAATTAATTAATACTCTGAGACTTTTAATCTTTGACAAACCTAGTATTTATTTCAAGATTAAAATTCATTGAAGATTTGTATAATAGTGCTTATAAATCTCGGTACAGAGTTGCATTAATATTGATGATATGGAAAGAATGGCGTTTCGTTTAATTATTTTCTTACTTAGTATTATAATTATTTACTATAATTATAATTATTTATTCACTTATTCTGATCTAATGATAAGTGAAATGATTTGAACAGGTCCTATTGGCGCCAAACAAAAGAATCTCGATTAGATGTGCGAACGGCGTTGTGTTAAAATAAATACGCTTTAGTTCTTTTTAAATTCTTTAAATATTTAATTATAAAGAAATAATCCTGCTTCAATTTGCTTCGGTTATTCGAATTTTGATTTTTCTTTTATGTTCTCAAAACGTTAAGAAATTATTTATATCGCCTTTCTTTCATAATAAAATTAATTATAATAGGAAAAAAAACAATAAGCGACAAAAACCTTCGTAGGATTTATAAACTGAACTATCTATCTCGATTGTCATTTGAAACGTCAGTAAAAGATGATTTCAGCAATAGATGAGTCAGCAATACAATAATAATAATGGATTCTTCCTGCGGTATGTCGGATCGCAGCAAAAGAGCAACAATTAAAAAAAAAAGAGAGAAAAAAAAACATTTCACACACGGGGAATCAATCGATGCGACGTTTAATTTCGGAACTAATAACCTCGTGGCCCGAGTCCTATCATTTGATAGGGCGGGGCTGATTGGCATGAAGTCCACTTCTCAAAACCCGTCATTAGTGTCACTGGTGCGGCGGCTACCGCAAGATCGGCCGGCTACTGACAGGCCCGGTCGGATCGCACACACCGAGAAGGAAGACTAGGAAATACGTGTCTGCAAGAGGGAGGATTAAACGTTTTGTGATTTTTGTTAATGTAAGATTTGTATTCTACATGCTGGCCGGTGTATTCTGCGGTGTAAAAATTAACGGTCTAATATCTATCTTATAACTTTAAGTAAACAATTCTTATACAGTATCCGGTTCACGACTATCCGGCTTCCGCACTTTCCGGCCTAGTTTTCTTTTATCGTAATTAAATAAGGAAGGCAACATTGCATTGGCAACATTTCCAAGACAATGGAAGCAAGTTAAGATGCAAAAAAGTCATCTATTAAGGACTTTTTCAAAACTAAAAACTGTAAGTTTTGACTCAAATCTTGGGGTTACTTTTTAATATCTGTGAAATCATTTGTCAGTGAAAAATAAAATCAGTTTAAGTCGCTTCTCTTAAGAATTAGGGCTACGATTTGCTTTAATGTTTTGTTTGTGTTTCGTGCATTTAAGTTAGCCATTATAGAATTTATATTAAAATGTGAACATGTTTATTTGTTATCCGGAATTTATATCCTTTATCTTACTTTTTCTCTAATAAATTCTTGAAACGTGCTGTGCAGTATATAGACATATATAATCTACCAGTACAAAGCGTTCTATTTTAACTCGACACGCTACGGGCAACTGCTTTTGTGATTCACCGAGCCGCATTCACAAAAGTGACTTGAGATAAATGGAGGGCTTTATACTCAATAAGAAGTGAGAAAATACGTATAAGAACAATGAGTTTTGGTTAAAAAAAATTTGTCTTCTGGTATTGGTGGGCAAAAAAAATGAATTCCTAGATATCCGGCCTATCCAGCTTTATTTGTTATCCGGAATACCAGTCTGCCAAAATTAGACCGGATACTCGGGAGTGTGCTG
>JAPMOR010086501.1:210758-228919 GCA_026543865.1 Argiope aurantia
TATATATATATATATATATATATATATATATATATATATATATATAAACAAATAACGATATAGACCCTTTCCATAGCACCAATCCCGTGTTGAATTAAAAATGTTGGCGCATTTAATTGATTTAATGAAGTTTTAACGGCAAAGTTTTTAAAAGATTCAAAAATATAGTTCAAATCATCGAAGTAACAAAACATTTTATGATTAATTATTTCATTTTAATATTATTTTTAATAAATTTCTTGATTATAACAGTAATAACTTACTCAAAACCAGTGTTATTATTTTCCTCAAACTGTTACATATATTTTCGAACACATGCATAAAACTGTGGATTTTGGGTAAAACTGCGGATACTTCGCATGGTATAAGCGAACAACGGCTATGAAATGTGGATCTTCATCATTTTTACTGAATATACTGCTAGAATGCATATTTTGGTCACCTTTTTGCTTACTGATTGAAATCCAAATTTGGCAATGAACTACAATTGTAGTTGCAACATTACATCTTAATCACTGCGCTATCTTTAATATGAAACACATGCTGTTATGCGATTGGTAGATAGCATGCCAGACTATAAATACTATCATTTTATTATAAAAATCTTGACTGAACTTTTGAATTCCATTATCTGGGAGTTAAAATATTTTGAATTTTAGTAGCACTACGTCACTACCTTTCAAATTTGTCCTGTAAAGAATACTTGCGATCTTAGTTTAGAAATTAAATTGGCTGAAGAATTTACATTAATTATTATTGGGCTGTTCGGAAAGTAATTTCGTTTTTTTTTTTTTTTTTTTTTTTTTTTTTTTTTTTGGAAATGAAAGACAGTTTTCGTATAATAAACAAATACTTTATTAAATTATATATTGGCCGTTCTGGCCCAACACCTTTTGCCATTTTTCTGGTAGTAGCATCATTCCACGCTCATAACATTTTTGGTCTTTGCTGCCAAAAAACGGATCGAGGTGGTTTTTGACCTCCTCATTTGAGGTGAAGGTTTTAGCGTCTAAAAAATTTAGCGAACCAGTTCTGGCACTGGCGTACTGTCAACACACCTTCTCCATACACATCGGTCCATTTCTTTCTGGCTTGAACAGCATTTTTACCCTTTCTGTAGTAAAACAGTAAGATATGTCGAAAATGCTCCTTATCGCTCTCCATATTTAAAAGGGCACCAACCAAAAACTACTGCGTAGAATTAATTGGAATTTTTCACACACAAGCTTTGCTATATGAGCTCTCAAAGCATATAAAAATTATTCGGCTTAAATGTGAAGTTGGATGCAAAAAAATACAATTAAATCCTCTGTCGGGAAAAAACGAAATTACTTTCCGAACAACCCAATAATTGGTAACAGTATAAACATTTTTCACAACCTTTTTAAATTTGGTAGCTCTCTAAAAATGTTCTGAAAATCTGTAAACGCGATTAGTACCTTTTATATTCTAATTTCAGCTGTTAATTGAATTCATTTCTGTTTATATGATTTCTACAGATATTTTTTTTAATGAAAACTTTTATTTTACTATTAAGTTTGTATATTTTAAAACAATTTTCACGTTAATTTATAAAACTTGCTTCGCCTAAATCTATATATATATTTAATTAAAGAGAAAGCATTTTAAGAAATATGAAATATGCTAGATTTAAGAACTAGGATTTTCATTTGAATTTTGACTAATGAAGAAAGTGAAAACTTTCGCTAAGATTTTTTTTGATCTAAACAAAATTTTATAAATTATTAATGCATTTGAATTGTTTTGTTAACATCGGAAAAGGGTTTGTATGATGGAATAGTACATCTTATATATTTTTATGGAATATTTCATCGCTGTTATATGGATAAAAAAAATAAAAAAAATACTAAACAAATTCGCATGATTTTACGTCAATTGACATGAATAAATTACGAATAAAGACATTTTTTGTCATTCGCAAGAAAGCCATTGGTTTATAATTAAAAATTTATCAAAAAGTAAATTTATAAAGAATGCTCCAGATTTCCTCAGTAATTATTAGAAATATTTTCTTTCTTTTCAATTTTTTATATTCCCCATGGTTTTACATCAAACGTATTAAAAATTGCCATCATATTTGCTTACTTTTATGAAATTCATTACTTTTATAGGATTAAAGAGAAAGATCCCAATGAGAATGATTAGTAGTATGAAGAAAACCACATTATCTTTAGACATCTTCCATTCAGTATTATGAAGAAAACAACATTAATTTTAGAAATCTTTCTTTAAATATTATGAAGAAAACCACATTATCTTTAAACATCTTCCTTTAAGTATTATGAAGAAAACCACATTATCTTTAAACATCCTTTTTTTTCAGTATTATGAAAAAATTCACATTATCTTTTAGCATCTTCCTTTTAGTATTATGAAGAAAACCACATGATCTTTAAACATTTTCCTTTTAGTTTTATGAAGAAAATTACATTATTTTTAAACATCTTCCTTTCAGTATTACGAGGAAAACCACATTATCTATAACATCTTCCTGTCAGTATTATGAAGAAAATCACATTATCTTTAAACATCTTTTTTTCAGTATTATGAAGAAAATTACATAGCTTTTGACATCTTTCTTTCAATCTTGGAACCAAAATTCTACACATGTTTATTATTTAAATGATAAACGGGTATACCAATTTTATTCATTTAAATCATTATATTTTTGAGTTATTACGTTCAAATACAAGTAAACATACAGATCCAAGACAATCAACGTCTTGTTGATTTTGATCAAAACGTGACAGAAACGGCAATATTGGTTTAGAGTCAGCATATCAAATTCCTCTCCTTTAACTCGACGCTTATTTAAGTTACCAAGTTCACAAAGAGAGAAATAATTCTAAAATATCTTTTTCCGAGTTAAATGAAGTTCAAAATCTTGAGACTCATCCACGTTTTGAATATGGTATGAATATGCTTTCAGTGTAATCGTAACGTATGCATAATCGCGTATTTGAGAGTAATCGAAAAAGTATGATAGAGTATGCTTTGAGAGTAATCGTATATGTTTATTCTCATACAACCTGTTTTGGGATATAAGAGTAAACATATAAGATATAGTAAAGAAAAAAACTACAGATAAAATAATCAAACTGTCCATGCTTCGTCTTCGATCCATGTTCTAAACGCCCAAGGGGCAAATTCAGATTCAATTACACTCCAGAGACAGAATTATGTAAACAACGCTAAGTGCTACCTCATCCATAATCAATGTTTCTCATGCAATTTTCTTTCCTGACATCAAATTTAACAGCGAAAGTAGAGAAAAAAAAATTGTTGCCATTTTCCCATGCGCAATTCTTTTCCCAAACCTGTACTTTGGACAGAGAGAAAGATACCCGCAGGGCAATAAAATAATCTTCAGAATGAGTGTATCTTCTCGCTCAAGCGTGGCTCGCTCTGGACGTCTTTAATTAAAGAAAGGGCAAGGGGGGGGAGGACTTCAGTAATGACCGAAGTCGTTTGGCGAACCCCCTTTAATGACATCGATGTGGACTTTCCGTACCGTCCATCTGCTACCTGCTGTTGCAAGATCATGTTTTTGCTGCGGGAAGTCAAGAAACTTCAGGGCATCACTTTTGTTTTCGCATATTAGATGCGTGTATACAGATATGTTGTTAAAAAGAGATGGAAAAAAAAAGAGGGGGGAGGGGAATTCGTTGCGAATTGTTTCATCTGGAACTGTATGTGGCTTGTAGCTGAGGATCTGATAACTTGCGGAATATATTATGTTTTGATAATGTGTGTGAGCTCATTATTATAATGCGTTTGCTGAAACGATTCGGTAAGCTAATACATAATTTAATATAAAAAAGAGAGAAAATAAAATTTTATTTATATATTTTGAAACTTTTCCAAATGCGTTCTGTTATTTTCCATCATTAAATTTGATTTGAAGCCATGATTCTACAGAATGGACAGCCGCGATTTCATTTGCTTTTTTTCAGTCATGTGAAATTAAATTTGACCTGTTTTAACTTGGAACTTTTATTCCTATTAGTAAGTCTTCTTCCTTCCAAAGCATTACATAAAAAGTCATTAATTGTGAAGTAGAAATGCAGCTCTTATAGTTTGCTTTTTTGAAGATGTAACGTTCCACGAACTGCCCCTCTTGCTTTAAAAATATGGAATTAACAGAATATAAAAATGTGAATATTCGTGTATGTTTAAATAAAATAATGAAATTTGCGACAATTTTTGAATATAACAATTATAGCGCTATTATGCCGATTATATCTAAATATTAATTAACTAAGCCCTTTAGATATCTCCATGCATGTCTTTATAATATAAAAAAATTGATTAATGTCTGACAACTACTATATACAATAAGAGCTGAGCTCAGAAGCGGATTAAAGGGTAAATATACTCATCGTCCGGCGACGATAAGATTTTTTTAAATACTTTTTATCATATAAAGAATTCATTTTGATATTTGCTACCATATGCAATCACACAATATCCTCCACAATCAGAATTTCGTTAAAGTGAATTGAAATTATATACTCTGAACTTCATTTGTTAATCTATTATATATTCCAATTTCATTTTATTGAAAAATCTTTAAATTATTGAATATTAATGTCATGCTATTTTGCAGGCAAATAATTCTGGAAATATCCATTGTACTTTTTGCTATCGATTGTATTAGAGATGGAGATTGTCTTCAAGGTGAAATATGATTAAGTTTGCCCTCTTTACTCTCTAGTCAGTGTAATATGTATGTGAATACCTCAATTATATTTATCATAAATTATTCATTGCAATAAAAACAAGAGCGATGACACATTCAATGACAATTAGAGTTACTCTAAATTATTAGATTTGGTTGGCATGTTTGAAGTAAAAGGAATTTATTTCACACACACACACACACACACACATACACATATATATGAAACTAAATTAGTAAAAATATTAAGTCAATATGTGCAAAAAGAACAAAAATAGTATCAAAAAAGAAATAAGAATCCGACCTGAAGACTTTCTCAAGGGTCACCTTTTGGTTCACGAGGAGTCAATATTGTTGGACGAAAGTCAGACCCCTCACAGAAAAAGTTCCCTTGTTTGAATCCCTGCCTCAGGGTGACCCTTGAGAAAGTCTTCAGGCCGGATTCTTAATTTCTTTTTTGATTCTATTTTTATTCTTTTTGCACATATTTACTTAATATTTTTACTAATTTGGTTTTATATAATTATATATATATATAATTATATCGTGTGTGTGTGTTTATTTTGGATATTTTCATATGAAAGGAAATTTATTGTTTATTTCATAATTTTAGATAACTCCTTTAAACATATGGATTAGGATTATATATCTCTCATTCACTTTACTTAAAGGTTCCTGGATTATTTGAACTTGTCTCTTGGATAATCGAAAGCTAGATTAGTATACACTACATTTTAAATTGTAATTACTTTTCTTTAGGCAAAGTTTCAAAAATCAATCATCTCAAATAAACTCTGGGAATTTTCTCGCATACTCTCTAATAAAAATGTTATTCTCTTTCCGCTGCATAAAACTATGGACTTCGGGCAAGACCATGAACGCTATAAGTACTCAGATTTTCACTTTTAGAAATGAGATTTGTATTCTTTGTAATAAAGTAAAGAAAACTTGTACTTGTGCTTTCATTCCTTGGCACCGACATACATTAGTTACGATCTTTGACAATTAATGGTTTTGGTGATTAATCATTGGCATACAGTTAATATGTAAATGGAAGAAAATCAAATCTGCATTCTGGAGGCATTTTTTCCGACTGATTGAAAAAAATTAAAAAAATTGCATCGAATTGCAATTTTAGTTACGAAATCGCTTACCAAATTCCCTTTATTTAAGTTTGTTTTTGAATTATTACATTTATTTGCATGCAAAATTACAGAGAAAGAGACTGCGGTTATATGACGAATTTCTTTCCAAATTTAATATACATATTTGCATCTTAAATATTAAACTTATGTCTCAAATTTTATCTACTTAGCTCTTTACGTTTTATAGTCGTCGTGATCGCATGTATTCGGACAGCCGAATTGACAAACTTTCCCTTAATGGATTCGGTTCAAAATGTGACAGAAATCTAGAAATTTGGAGTTGAGGTTACGTTCCAAATTTCATCAGTAAAGCAAAGTTTCGTTATCGCGTTCACAAGCAGACAGATATAATTCCAACTGGGTTTTTCGGACTTAAGGGAGGTCTGAAATGTAAGATTCGTCAAAATTCTCGCATTCGAATTTTTTGACGATTACATCACTTCCTCATTTTTTAGGAGGAATGCCTTTTCGTATAGGAGGGTGTAAGAATATGCCCGCAAGCACTACAAGGTATTAGCATTTTAGTAAACTCAAAAATCCATCTCAATTAGAGGATTCGCGAACTAATTGACTGTTTCCTATTGATTCTTAAAGAATATATTTTTTCGCTGAACAATGTGAAAGATATTTACAATGCCATTTTTCCACGTAAAAGAATGAAATCTCACTAGATTATCATTTTTGAAGTATTTGAAAATTTTGTTTGAGTAGCCATGTTTTTATACTCCCCCCCCCCCCAACTCTTAATAATTTCTTGGGTTATATATGATGATTTTACAATAGTGACATTTTCTATTCTTCTTATGGTTAATATTAGCTTCAATACCCTTTTCAATACCTTTTCTTCTGAAAAATTTGTAAATTTAGCTTTTTGAAAAATTAGTTCCATTTTTTGTTAACACCTTAAGTAACCATAACTTCAATTGATAGAGACCCAGATAATCCACAATTTACTTTAATCGAAATCCATTCATTTGAAAATACTCAATGATTTCATTTAGAAAATAGGGATTCATTTAATATAAAATAATGACATTCTTTTAATAGCCTTTTGCTGAATTTGAAATTTCATTTTTTTTTCAAGCATTTAAATCTAACTTCATCATCTAATAATTTTTTTCAATCTCAAATACGGCTTCTAGGACATAAAATGATAATTAGTGACAAAATATTCTAATTAGTTTATTTTTCATAGTGTAATTTATTAATTCCACGCTTATAAATTAACTAGTGGAATTCGGAAATAAAGAAATTCTTTTTAGGCAAAAAGAGCACGAATTTGTACTTGTGACTGGGTAAATTTTATTTAAAATTTGATGAAATTGGCTACAAGCTTTCTTTCGCTTTTTGAATTTTATTATTTTTGATTTAATGAATAGGTTTAATATAAAGCAAACAGAAATTTAGTACATATAAGAGAGTCAACCTCAGTAAATTCATAGAATTAGGAAATTTCGATATTTCATTCTATTTATTTATTAGTTATAAAATTTTCCGAGCTGTCATGCAAGTAGTCGAAATGATGGATATATAAATGGATTAAAATTTATTTTGTTTTATTAGGTTATAGATATACTAAAAAGAGGATTTTTTTTTGTTAGGGAGCAAAACGTCATTTTGCTAATAACTGCATTTATTCTTTCTTCTACCTCAGTTTTTTTTTCAGAGAAAAGCGTTGCATTTGGATCCACGAAAATGTGATAAATTTAATTAATGCTACACACATCAATTCATCGACTAATCGCCGTTTCACGGCATTGTAGCAAGAACTATTTTGTTTATTTCGTTTGTTATATTGATTAAAATGTTCTACATTTGATCTTTTTTTTTTTTTCAAAAGGAGATACCAGACAATTAAATTGAAGGTTTCTTTTTTTTAAAAAATATACACTCGCGAGAATAATCTGTTTCGTTTACTGAATGTTAATTAATGTAATCTACATAACGTTGCATAATTATTTTCAACGTGGTAAATTGCCCATTAATTTTATAAATGGGGTTCGTAAATCACTTCTGAAAAAATAAAAAATTAATAGAAATCCGTTCAACATTTTTATTAACTTATTTATTTTGTCATAAAATTACACTTTCAAAAAAAATTAAATGTCCATATTAAAGTATTTAAAAATAATCAGTACGTTCTATCTTATAATTAGGCCCCGGTGGCCTGGTGGTAAGGTCTCGGTTTCGGAACTGGTGGGTTTCATGTTCGAGACCCGATTCCACCGAAGAACCATACTGTAAGAGGGTCTGTTGCACGTTAAATCCGTCCTGACCAAACGTTCACCCGCTGGTGTGGTGTAGAGAGGGGGTGCCAGCTCAGGTGTCATCCTCGTCATCTGACGCGGTTCAAAATGACGAGGTCAGCGGGTCAAAATGACAAAATAGCCCAAGTGTTGCTTCAAACGGCACGTTAATATAACTAAACTAAACTAAACCTATTTTATAATTAGTTTTCAATTTATTTTCATTTGCGAAAGCATTTCAGGAATGTAAAGTAAGAAATATTAATTATAGCATGTCAATAGATAAATGTGATTTCTTTGAAAGATAAATGACTAATTTAATTCTTAAAAAATGTTGTCAAAAATCATGTCAGAAGATGACATAATTAAAATAAAAATTAAATTTATTACTATTTCTCCTAAGAAATATGATATCCAATTTTCACATCATCGTATTAAAATTATTTTTATTTATTTTATAACCACCTTAGACGATAGGCTACTTCGTTGAGAATATCATTCGCACTTCATTTCAATTAAAACTCTGATTAAAAAAATTATAAAATCTGTCACGCATGATTCCTTGAAAATCTTACCCCTGATTACAGATTTCTTCCAATTTTAAGCATTTTATTATGACACACATGGCAGACGCGTTGTTTTAATAACCTTATACTTGTTCTTTTTTATTGGATAAATGAACCTTCCAATTAGAGTCATCAAAATGCCAATTTTCCAAATACATCTATCTTCCAACGGCATATCATTTTTCACGATACTATAACTTCATTTTCTTATTTCTTATGTAAATTTAGTAAATAATAAGCAGAATCTTTTTTTTACATGACAATTTACTACATGGTTTTAAATTTTTAATCGTACTAGGGCACCAAATGTCGCCTAGATTGGCTGAATCTAGCTGGTGTGTCAGTAAAATTAAATATCTAATCTAGCGTCTGCTTTCAACAATGGAAGAAAACCACTCTGTAATGAAAGCGGTTTGAACTTAATTGCAGCTATGAAAAATATTATTGAAAATGATAAATTTGATATTTTTAAATAATTATCAAAACCCAGGAATAAATTGTATTTTATTTGTTATCATAGCGATTTCTTTATTAAAATCTTTATTATCTTTTTCTTTCCAATTTTAAAAATCATCAATCTATAATTTGTTCCTTTCATAATATGGTAGAGTAAATAAAAGGAAAGAAGAAAGAAATCCTTATCATTTCTCGAAATCACCGTCCTGCACAAATCTGGGCTACAAGATTAATCAAAGAGCTTTTTTCTTTCAAAAAAATGAAAAGAAATTATCCGGGAAATAAACCTGCAATTTCAGATCAGCTAACCTATTTCGAAGGCATTGAATAATTACGAATAAATATCCATAATACCAAATGATTCGTAAATAATACGAATTTGACAACAGTCATTAATTTCTCAGTGGCGTTAAATAAAAAGACTGTTTAAATTGCCCGAGAAAACCAGTTGTATGGACTGACTTCAATGGGTTGAACGCTTCCTTGACAACTGTGTTACATCTTTCTTTGTGAAAGTGCAACAGGGATGCCGCTAGATTTGAAGTCTGAGTTAAATTAATTGCTTAAGTCACTGAACTCGTTTTATTCTATTCCACACGTCGAAATTATTTAAAACTTGTCTTACAAATTATATAAATCGTCCATAAAGCAATTTAATGAAAAAATTAAGTCATAAATATGGTTACTTTATATATTTTACAGCAAAATGTAAGATTATTTCTAAATTATAACATCAATGATTCTTGATTTAAAATTTTAAAAATTTTGCTTGCAGTCAAATCGTTCCCGTCTTTAATCTTAAATTTGTGCATTCACTAAACAGATGCCAAATTAAAATTTCTTAATTTATAATCATAGTTCATCTTTCTTTCAAAACAAGAGAAAAAAACAATCGCACACTTCTCCAATTTTCTAAAAATATCTTATGAAAACATTTTTAAACATTTTTAGTAGTATAGCAAATATTTCATAATTCATATTTGATTTTTCTTGAATAAATCAGTACATCTTTAATGAAAACGTTCATATCGAGATACTAGAAAAAGATTAAAATAATCATTGGTTTTATTTATGTGATATTAAGTCGTTTAAAATTAATTTAACCAAATGTTCATTTGTTTTAATAAAGACATAAAATTTTGTTGAATTTCGTCAAATGATTTTAAAAAAAAGAAGAGGCGTAATCTGAACATTTTACTCATAAAAAAATCGATGTTACTAAATAAATGCAATGCAAATACAAATTTTCATCAAACAGAACAAACTGCAAAAAAATCTACTTCAATTCTTTTACAGAATTTTCTCTTCCAAAATACTCTCATTCCAACAATTGCCATAAAAAAAACCCTTAAGTCCCCAGAAGCAGCGGTAAATCCAACGGGCTATTTGTATAATTTGATTTATTAATTCCTTTGCGATACCAAAATAATGATAACAATAAAAACACATTTAATTTTTTAAAAAATGATTAGCAGCGCATTTAGTTACTTACAGACTGGACATCCATTTCGTAAAGAATTAAGATTCATAAATAGATTGATCATTCTTACTTATAACAAACAATTAGGGTATTTTAACTTTTTCTCTTTTATTGCCACGATGAATAGTTAAAGAAGCTCTATTCCTAAAGTTTATATTTTAAATCCAAAATTTTATCCACAAGAAAACGTTATTTCCACATAAATATTTTCCAATCTCTAAACCAAAATTCCTCGTTTTAGCAACACCAATTTTTTCAGAAATAAACACTACAACAATAATTACTCTAAATTCCACAAAAAGACAAAGTCTGCAGACCTTTTCCTCCCGAAAACCTTCCATTCCAAAAAGCAACACCACAACAAATTAGCGTTCTAATTTCCTTCCAGTTTATTGCCCCGACACATAATCAAAATTCCGTATTCTGTTCCTAAAGGTTATATTTTAAATCCAAACTTTTATCTTCAAGAAAACGTTTCTTCCAAATAAATATTTTCTTGTCTCTAAATCAAAATTCCCCATGCTAGCAACATTAATTTCATCAAAAAAAGAAAGAAAAACACTACAGAAATAACTGCTCCAATTCCAAATTAAAAAAAAAGAAGCTGCAGAAGTTTTCCACCCGAAACCCTTCCATTCCAACAAAAATCAAACTCAACAACAAAAACCGAAAGTCCCCAAAAGCAGCGGTAGAGCCGACACGACCTTTGCATAATTTGCCTTTTAGTTCTTCTGCGACACGAGATGATCATGACGGACGTCCATAAAAATACATAAAGGAATAAGTGTTTAGCAACTCTCCTCTGTGAACTACCCTTCGAGGAAGAAGGGATTGAATGTAAGTACATATATCTCCCCATAATACGTCGTTAGCGGCATTATATGTAAAAATGTGCCTTCGCCAGGGTTCTTCAAGATGGCCGCCTCTCTCCAAGAACAATGGCCAGACAACGAAATGGTTGATGGAGGCGCGATTTTGCGGCTTTTTCTCGCTTAATCGCGAGCCGATCGTAACTCAACCTCGGATAAACGGTCCGAGATAGGTTTAAGGCCATAAACAGATATTCAGTATAAGTATTTGAGGTTCAGGCGTACCCGCGCCGGGTAAGCACCCAAAACGAGCATTGTATTCCTTGCCGGATTATATTCGAATAAATATTCGCTTCTGTTCTCTTTGAGAGGATGAGTCGTGTTTTTTTGCTTCGTTTCCTTTCTCTAAAGGCCCTGTTCTTTTTCTATTTTCTTTTTCCCCTCTCTTTCCTTTAGTCGGGAAATTGTTGCTTGATGGAGTCGTAATTTTTGACTCGAAATGGGAAAGATTTTAATTCAGACACAGAAATGTAAGATAGTTGTAGCGTTTTTGGAAAATGGGAGATAAAGTTTTGATAGATCAACATATGTAGCAACATTTTAGGCCATTTATATATGAGTTGTTTATTTTGATAGATTAATATGCCGTTTAGCAGCTAAATAGATGCCATGCGGAACCTTGAGTCAGACGACGATGCATAAATCTGCATTCCTTGCCCAAAATTTCGCCTTTTTTTTAACAAGAGAATGCAGCAGGAATATATATCGATGAGTCTTATATTTAATAAATTAATATAAAAATCGGATTTCTTTTATTAAGATGAGTTTTAAACTCACAATATATCCTTTTTCATATTTCAAAAAATCTTAAAAACTATATTTTTCAATTTGTATTGAAAATTCACATGAAGTTTTAAAATAATTTTCATGAATTAATTTTATTATACTAATCTGTCATATCTGCTTTTTTTTATTTTGCTGGAGTTTTATTTACATATGTATTATTTTATGCTGCTTGTTTTGTATCCATTTGCGTTCTATTTGAGTTTGTTTTGTATTGTTCGTTATATTTTATCGTGCTTTTGTCCCTCTAAATATCATCGAATTAATTTCAGCTATTGCGTCACATTGTTCTTAAATTGCACCATTATGAAAATGCAGATTTATCTTACGCAAATATTGTAAGGCTACTAAAAGATCGAGTCCGCAACTCTAAATCGTACTCAGTATTCTCTTTCTAGACCCCTAAGTTGAGACCGTCCTTCTGGTTAATGAAAAGGAACCTTTGGCTATAGAGCAAAACGTTTGCTACCGGCACCCGATCAGGTGTTTATTATAGTTTATTATTACAAGCGAAAGCCTCTATTGCCATAATCCCAAAAGGCTTTTCCAAAAATATTGGTGTTAAACCTTCCCATTCTGTGAAACAAATGTTCTAGGGTAATTCTTAAAGAAGCATATAAGATTTTTGAAACAATAAGCATTTTAGGAAATTTTCTTGAAAATGTTCGAATTTTATCATTTTAAAGTGGTGCCTTTTTAGTCCTGCAAACATTCTCCAGCTAATAGACCATTTTCCTCTTACTCTTTGTTTAATTTGGAAATATTTCAGTTGCATAACGGTAACATAGCAGATCGTTAGATTTAGATGTCGCTATGAAGACAGAACTTTATTGCATGGTTATCACTTTTTAAAAGCAAATATAATGAAGGGTGCGATATATATATATACACCTTGTGCCATGTGCACTTGCATAATAATTGATAGAAGTTCCCTCTTTTGAAGTGTGGAGTTACACACATATAGATGCAATTGTACTAGATGAAGAAATGGCAACATTTTATTTACCGCAGAAGAAAACTTGCTTTGAAAAATTCAGTGAATGTGACTTTAATATTTATATATTAAGTCTTTAATGACTTTAATATTTCATATTCATATATTAAGTCTTCCAAATAATCTGAACTACTTCTTTTGACATATCTTTTTAGGTATCTAGATACAAAATCGAGTTTACATCTTTACCAAGAATGATTAAGATGCTAGTCTCATTTCTAATTCCGTTTTTAAACGGGTTCACGGAAAACCACAAAATGTTCTTTCACCAATTTCTGCAATATTGCAAAATAAAAACAAGGTGAAAGCAATTCTGATTTTCATTCAAATTTTTCATACAGCTGTATTTATTTCAATCACGGCTTCAAATAAGTTCCATCTATTTGTAGACTTTTATTTGACTCGTTTACCACAAAAGAGTCTTTCGTAATTTACTGCAATGTCACAAATTAAAAACAAATAGGAAAGTTGGTTTCAAATATTTTATTCGAATTTTCTAAACAACTTTATTTATTTCTATTAATCCAGGTTTCAAATAAGGTTAATATATTTATAAATTTTTGTTTGACTTGTTTCATATTTACAAAGAAGAACTTTTTAATGCATTGTCTTAGAGTTTTGAAATATCGTTCACTATTGTATTCAAGGTGACAGTAGAATGCATTAATATCAGTTAATAAATGAATTTATCTAAATCTTCATTTCATAATTCTAGCAAAAAACTGACTTT
Source organism: Argiope aurantia (assembly GCA_026543865.1). Taxonomy (NCBI): domain Eukaryota; kingdom Metazoa; phylum Arthropoda; class Arachnida; order Araneae; family Araneidae; genus Argiope; species Argiope aurantia. Next base: position 224,727 of record JAPMOR010086501.1, read on the forward strand.
AAAATTCTCTAATCTCTCTGATAACAAAACATAAATTTAAAAAAAATGAAATAAAAAACTCTACTTCTTAATAGAATAATAAAAATGCATTTTTAAAAACAATTTATTAATATTTTTTTTATATTTATCCGCCTTTATATGTACATTTCGAATCTCAAAAATCCTCTTCAGCCATTGATATAAGCGCCCAAACGTAAAGAAAAGGTGGGGGGGGGATTGTCACATAAAACATATTTGCTTTTTCGTCAATGAAATGTACGAAAAGAAACTATTATAATCATCAAAAATTTCGAACTCGAGATTTTAATGAATCTCTACGTTTCAAGCTTCAATGATTCCGAAAAAATGTATAATTGGTATTACGTCCGTCTGTCTAAGGACACGATAGCTTGGCGAATGAAATTTAGAATGTGATCTTAGTACTAAATTTGTCGATTTCTTTCAAATCTTGAACGAAATCGATTAGAAAAATCTGTCTGGCTGGCTGTCCGTATACAAGTAAACACGATAGCTGCAAAACTATAAGAACTAGATAGATGAATAAAATTTGGTATATAGATTAAATATCGATCTATATTAGAATTAAAATCAGATCCATCAAGAGGCTGACTGTCCGTCTGTCGGTATTTTCATAAACGCTATTATTCAAAAAAAAAAAGCAATGACTTAATTGAATGAAATTTGGTACGTAATCTTTTGATTACAATTGTAATTACGTACCAGTTTCAATCAGTTGGTAAAAAATTACCCTATATATATTTGGTTTCCTGATATTTGTGTATTAACCGCATTACAACAAATGATTGCCAAAAATCGCGCGCTAATAGGGTTTTCCATAGCTATTGTTCGTCAAATGGCATGTAACTAATATACAAGCGGTTAATAATATGCAAAGTTTTCTTTATTATGAATTATGAAATACAGAACTATTATGTGCAGAATCTCTGAAAATAAAAATATGAGCATTCACAGTATTCCCTGTCCAGCAAGATCCTGCCAATGTTCCACAGCTATATATGGATTGGGAAAAGGGATAACACCTTTATTAGAGAGTATGCAAGAAAGCTTTAAATAAAACACTTCACAATTGTTCTGTACTATTATTCAAACTTACCGAAGAATAAAGGAAGGAAAGAAAAAAAAAACTCCTTCCTTTTATGTGAAACATTTAAATTTTCCTGAGCATACCTTGCTTAGTGACATTCGTAAGAAGACAGGAGTAAATCCTCAAATGCTTAGGTTATTCAGCAACAAATGACAAATAACTTATTTTTATGAAGGAGAAACATTCCTTCAACCCTCCGATGCACATACTGCAATCAAGATTTTTAACTCCTGATTTAGTTGTGAATTCTCCGAAACCTGATATTTAAAGAACTGGCTTAAAATGACTCAAGAATAGTTCGTGTCACTTTTATTGCTGTCAGAAACTTATTATATCCCTTCAATCGCTTAAAAAACGCACAAATAACGTTCAGTATTTATGCATGATAGAATGCATTCTAATATGCTGTGAGCAAGCATAGTTGTTTCTAAAAGAAATGTTTATCTAATCGGAATTTTAAAATAGGTAATGTAGGAGTAAAAGCTGCAGATTTTGAAACTTACATTTTCACGCATTATTTTATATTTTAACATAATGAAGTTTTTAGATTGGAATTCTTTTTGTCAGTTACCTCATATATATAAGCTACCTAAAATGACTAGTAAGCGTAGAATGCAATTACTATTAATATTTAATGAACTGAAATAGCGAATATATAAATGCATATTATTTGGATCGTAAGTGGATTTCATTATTTTTGTTCAACACTCATTGATACAAGAATATTTTACACGCTTAATTTTTTATCTTGTAAGAACATGATGTTGTTTTGGTTAGGGGGTTTTAAAGCTCGAAATCGCATAGGCAATGAATATTGAAGCTCGAAATTGCGTAGGCAATGAGTATTGAAGCTCGAAATTGCGTAGGCAATGAGTATTGAAGCTCGAAATCGCGTATTCAATGAATAAAGCATAAATGGTAATTTTCATCATCATCTTTCAATCGTATATATTTTTAATACCTGCTTTTACCAGTATTGCATCATTATTACGTATGCTTCTTTGATAGCAGATGCGTTTTTTAAAGGTTGACGTAGAACTATGACATCATAGCTGTTATTTCATCTCAAAATCGGTCGAGCTCCAAAACTTTGTTTGCCAGTTACAAAAATTGAAAATGAAAGTTTAAAAAAATTAGGATTTTATTCATACATATATATATACTAACCGCCTTTGGCGGCCAGCCGCTTCGCCAATCTTAATGCTTGTTAAAATTCTAATAAATAAATATGTTATGTAACTCCTATTTTAATAGCTTCTCCATCAAAATATTTTAAAGCTTCACATTTTTGATAATCATATAATTCCTTCATAATATTATAAAGGCCTTCAGTCATAACGTAATGTGTATCTTTCTAACTTTCTGTTAGCTTCCGTAGAATTTATGCTTTAAATTAAAGTGGAAATGATTAAATTGCAATTAATATAAATAAATTTTTTACTGAAACGAAGCATTTTTTTTAATATGAATACTGAAAACAGAGTCACTGAATATTTAAATCTTATGGACACTAAAGAATATCTTTCTTAATTTATGTAATATCTCAAGAATTTGTCAACAAAATTTTCTCAGATTCATCATGAGTAGGTCTATTAATTAACAATGTTTAGTTTAAAATGCATGAAACTCTAAGAAAATAAACAGAATCGTTTGAAATAATCGGTCGGAAACACGTTAAGCCTTCAAAACCACGCCCCTATCAATTGAAAATAGAGTTGTCAATAATCAGAACACAATGCGCATGCATGAATTTTCAACTCCAACTATGGTAACTCAAATGCGTGAATTTTCTACACCAGTTGGGGTAACGCTACACAGATTAGAAATTTTTAATTTCCTTTATTCTGTTTTATTTTAATTAAAAAGTACTTCAGAATGAATCTGAAAGATCGATGAATTAACAATGTTTCATTTTAAATGCATCAAACACTAAGAAAATAAACAGAATCATTTGAAATAATCGGCCGAAAAATGTTAAGTCTATCCTCATTAGTGTGTGGGGGGGGAGGGGGGAACTGAAGCATTACTCATTTGGAGGGGGGAAAATGAAAAGATTTTTTTGGCTGGAAAGTTAGTTTTAAATTAATAATTAAAATTCTAATTAAAAATTAAAAAGGGGACCCCAGGGGCACATTCCCGGTCTCCAAGGTATGCATGTGCCAAATATGGTAGCTGTAGGTCGAACGATCTGGCCTGTAGAGCTCGCGCGCACACACACATACACACACATTGAGCTTTATATATATATATATATATATATATATATATATATATATAGAGAGAGAGAGAGAGAGAGAGAGAGAGAGAGAGGCCTCGTGATTATTTCAAACCGGTTTAAACTGGTTAATAATTTAAATTAATTAAGATAAATAATGACTTGAAAAATAACAATGTTCTCACGTGATAACTAGAAGTTTGTGATTGTCAATTTCATTTTAATTTTCTTTTTTTAAAATATTTATTTGTTTTATTTGGATATTACACGAGGTCTTTATAGATTTTATTTGAAAGGCCATTGCGCAAAGTGGATTTCAGCCCATTTTATAATCCCTTTGTGCAAGAGCTTTTTTCTTTATTAATTTATTTGAATAAGTTATATCACTGCCATGCCATTATTCTATTCACCTGTTATATCCGGAGGTTAAGAATCTTGAGACCAAGAACTAACTCCATGACACTCCACTCAAATTGGCAATCATTTATTTTAATCATTTATTTATTAGTTTTATAATTTGGAGGTAGGGAATTTTTATGTAAATTGATAATTTTTCTATATAAAATCAAGATTAAACATTATGATGTTTCGAACTAGAAATTCATATCTCCACCTTTTTATTTTCTTGTGTATGAAGTATAGAGACAATATTATAATCGGCGAAAAATTCGAATTCGATATTTTGAAGAATCTCCATGTTTTAGACCTTAATGTGAAAAACACATTCTTGGAAAATACCAATTACCTGTTTGTGATAAAACATCCGTCCGCTTTGAGCTAAACGGATGAAAATTGGTATATGGTCTTTACAGCTAATTTGCTGATTTCTGTCGCATTTTGCATAAAATCTATATAAAGGAAGTCTATCTGTAC
>JAPMOR010086512.1:0-42477 GCA_026543865.1 Argiope aurantia
ACGAATAGATAGCACACGAATAGATAGCATACGAATACATAGCACAATTCACGAATAGATAGCACAAATAGTACTTATGTGATTATATTGAAAATGTGAAATATGATTTGTGTTAAAGCGCTTGTCTTTTAGCATAATTCTTCGTTTAAAAATAAGGTGGATTTCGCATGAACATTAGTTAATTTTCTGAACATTATGAATGCGATGCAAAAGATGCGGTACTGGCACAAGTACCAGCAGAATTTTTTGCAGTTGTAAAAGAATTCACTCGCGTAAAATGGCTACAAAGATGACCAATGTCTCCATGTGTTCTAAACCAGATATTACAGAAATTAGAAACAACTGCATTTTTCAGAATTACTTTGCTGCATTTTTCAGCATTACTTTACTGCATTTTTTCAGGTAAAGAATGAAAACAACTCCTGTTCTCTAACGTCGAAAAACCAAATAGCTATCACGGTCATAGAAGTCAACAATTAGTCGCCGCAAGTGTGAGTACGCAGGTTGTTTTCCGTCAATTGGTTTGGTTTGGTTTAGTTATATTAACGTCCCGTTTGAAGCAACACTTGGGCTATTTTGGGACGGACCTCGTAATTTTGAACCGCGGTCAGATGACGAGGACGACACCTGAGCTGGCACCCCCCTCTCCACACCACACCACACCAGTGGGAGTACGTTTGGTCAGGACGGATTTAACGTGCAACTGGCCCCCTTACACGACGGTTCTTCGGTGGAATCGGGTCTCGAATCTGAAACCCTCCGGTTCCGAAGCCGAGACCTTACCACCAGGCCACCGCAGCCCCTTCCGTCAATTGGGTATGCCATATTCCACTATATGAAAAAGCTTACGATTCATTTTATAGTTTTATCTCAAGCGTGCACAAATTCATTTGTATTTTGAAATGAACTAAAATTTTCATACTAAGTTCACGCACTCAATTTTTACATCTAAATCATTATTTCTTCTGTGCTATCATATTCTGTGTTAGGCATGAGCAAAAGGAGTTACAGACATTTAAACGCTTTGATGAAATTTGGACCAAAATTTGATTTGGGACAACAATCTAAATTACAGAATCTATGGGCTGAATTTTATTTATTTAGTCCATTATATTTATGAGTTTTTGTATTCATACCGTTGGAAGAACAAACAAAGTTTTAGTACACTGATTTTGTCCAAAAGCTGATAAAAATACACGTTTTTTCCCAAAGGCAATATTAGATTTCCTCAGTGTAGTTTATTGTGTTTTTTTTAATATTTGAGTTTATACCCAAAAAAGAACTTTAGGGAGAAGGGCTGTAATAGTGAAACTAATTACGATCTTTAATTTATTCGCATAAGAATATTAATCACGTTTTTTATTGCATTATTTTTGCTTATTTCCTTTTTATTTCATAGATAAAACAGCGAAACAAATATTAAAAAATCTTAAAATTGCATAAAAAGTAATTGGTCAGAGTTTTATTAAATCTAAATCAAGAAACACAAAATACGTGCTTACTTCTGGTGTTGGTAGAAGTATTTTGCACTATTTTAACAAAGGGATCAAAGCAACAATTCTTCTCCATTTTGTTGTAACAACAGATTCGGGTATTCTGAAAACTTGCCCTATTCGTGATGACAAAAGGCTCACGGAGGCCTCGCTCCAGGCTCCGATATACGGCATCATACAGTTCAGAGCTGTCAAAGATGATGGAGAATTTGTACCATTTGTAATAACGAAGTAGCTCATAGACGGAACTGGTAACCTGAAAGAAAGAAAACAATGCAAAAATTACAGATCACAATCATCAATTCTTTCTTGTTCAGAACTTACTACTCTCATTCAAAAGCAAAAATACGTTGCCGTTAAAATGTAAAGCAAATAGAAACAAAATTACAGAAAAAGATGGAATTGTGGTGAAGTCGATCCCTCCATGCACATATTTACCTTTGAGCATGCGCAAGCAATTCAGTCGCTAGGCGAAAGAGAAGTATAACATATTTTCTTCTGTGCGATTACGCTTAAGTGTGAAAATGCGAGCTGCGAATAAAATTGGGGATTTAATCTGAATGAATCCTTTTTGCTTATGGTTCTGAAGATGTATATTTAGCTATTAAACAAAGGACATACCTTTCTGAACTGCAAGTATTTTTACATATGTTAATAATATTAGCATTGTTTGATAAACGCCGTAATCTATCTAAATTATGACGCATGATAATGAAAAATTCAAACGAATGACCTTCATTTGTCATATTGGCAATCTTTCTTGATAAAAATACCTAGAATAAGAAGAAGCACCGCATTTACAAATATGGTTTTGAATGAATAAAATAACGATAGTAAAATTTTTTGAATAATTTTTCTTCATGATGAAATGCCCTACCGCATAAAATATGCATTGAGACTAATTTATGCATCTTAATTTCTTTTTTCTAGGTGATTTATTATATAAATCTGAACTGTGTAAGATTTTCTAAATGTAACATAAGAATTTTTAAGAAATTGTAAGCCAAGTACATTCAAGCTGAAAAAGATTTTTAAAAAAAATCAATCTTTTTATTTAGTTTTATAAGAAAATTTTTACTTGAACAATTCAAAATCTTGCTCAATTCCGAACTTTCTTATAAATTTGGAGCTGAATATTTTACTCTTAGTTTTTTTTTGTAGTATTTTATTCTTAAATGTTACAAAAATAGACGTGCTTTTTTCTCCGCAGAGATTTGCATTTCGCTTTTCTTAAAACAAAGACAGTTTAAAAAAATACACACTTTTTTTTTTAACGAAATATGAGACTGCTTATTAGAAAAATGCATAAAGAAAACAAGCTGATATATTTTTTTATTGAAGAGGAAATAAGAAAATTATTATTTAACATAAAAGGGAAAAAAAAACAATTATATTTACAGAAAGCTGATTTTGTTTAGAATAAGTTATTAACATAACAAAGAATCGTTTTACTTTGTTCTTCTGTTGACATTAAAAACATTTTTTATCGTCGTTTGCAATTTATATAGTTTTAATTTTTAATCTTAAGAAGATAAATAAAAAGTCAATCTTCCTGAGATACAAAAAAAAGAAGCTGTTGATGTCTAAATTTGAATGAGATGAATTACATACAAATTGATAATATTATAAATTTCGTTTGAAACAAATAATGAAATGTTAAGATATAAACATGAAATGATTAAAATTTATTACTTGAAATGTTGATAGATAGGAAATACAATGAGAGAAAATGAACTTCCAAACAAAATGCATTTTGTTTGGAAAAAAGATTATCGATATCAGAAAGTATCTTTTTACTTTATAATAAAGGTTCGGAGAGATTCGGACTATTAGATGCTTATAATGAAAGTGAATTGTTAAAGAATAACGTTAATAAACACAGTTAGATAATTTGTTAGTTAAAACCATAATAAAACGACGTATACATTACTATTATGTATGATTGAAATCTTATACAGGATACATTATTTTGTTTGCATTGTTTGAGAATAAAGTGCGAAAATAATATATTCATATTTTTTTTCGTAATGCGTATAGCTATCCAATACAAAAAAAAAGTAACTATTTCAAAAAAAAGGGGGGGGGGAGGAGGATAGAAATGTTTTGCTAAAGAAAAATAAAGCTTTCTTTCAAGCATATGTTTTCTTTTTATATTGTATATAAGAAGCAATATTAATCATTATATATATATTGAAACACAACATAAATCTCGATTTCATCCTAACTACTTTGAAATCTTAAGGTAAACTTTGAAATACTTAAGGACACAAAGATGGAAATAATTCATGAAAACGACAAAAGAACATTGTATAGGAAATAAGTATTTTCCCCATCAGAATGTTCTAGAATGCATTCCATTGATCAAAATAAGAAAAAAAAATAATTACTGTTATATCAAACGATAAGATTGACATTTATTAAATAAAAATTTAATACTAAAATTTATCAATAAGTGACGTACTAATATACATAAAAATATTTAATATGCTGTAGAAATGTTAAATACGATAAAAGGAAGTAACATTCAAGCTGTTCAATATGTCCCCCTTAACATTGAACATAATGCTCCAATCGTAAAGCCATATTTTCCATAGCTAACTGGAGTAAGTCAGCCGGAATATTAAAAACATGGCGTTGAATGCTGCCCTTCAGATTTGGAGCAGATATTTACCTTTCATGGTAGGTATTATTGTTCCGGATACCTACGACCGACAGTCGCAAGGGGTGACATCCAGCGAACGACGAGTTGAAACTATTGGAAAATGACGATTAATCACTCGTGCATCTGTGAAATGCTGTCTACCAATTGCTTTACATGACGATGAATGTGAAGAATGCGAAATACTGAAAATGATGCCCTGAAAGCATCCATGCTGCTGAATTTGGATTTAAAAAATTACCTTAGCATATCACGATACCATTGTCCTACGACTGAAAAGGTTTCGATTATATTTTTTGTTATCTCTTCAAAAGAAAAAAAAAAGGTTCAATGATAAGGTAGCTGTAAAACTTTTATGTTATAAGGGTTGCTCCAGGATACGTGAAGATTTTCAACTGCTGAAATTCGATGACTGTAGGTTTGTTTCACAATGAGGCAAAAATAGTCTTCATCACTTAAAAGAACGTTCTATGAGTAATTATGACAACCAACATTCTAGCAAGGAACCAAAATGAAAAAAAATTACGAACTTATGGGTCCCCTACCTACAGTATATACATATGATCGATTTTATAAGAATAAAAATGCAAAATAAACCGCAAGATTTTTCGACATGTGACATATCCAATATGACAATCCAATCCACAGGAAACAACTGTCACACTCACACTATCATGCGGCGACAGACTGCCGGCTTCAGCAATCGGATCGGTCACATTTCTTGACGTTTTGTTCGTTGTTGAACAATCTTATATCCTCCAGTTTTTTTCAAATTTCAATACCATCTTACTGAGAGAAAATAGAAATATTGGATTTCTTCGTATCCATTTCATACAGCAAATTTTTTTTTACAATTGTAACGGAGTTCTGGTAGTTCTGATAGGACAATTTTACTTTTTTACAAGTATATATAATGTAAAGAGAAGTGAATAATGGTCGTGCAGAATGGGTCTTTGTTCTAACCAAAGAATAATGTTAATAAGCATGAGCGGTGGCGCAAATGATTCTTCACATTTTCAATATGTGCAAAATAAATACCAATTGTGTCATCTATTGGTGAAATTAAGAACTATTTTTTATTTTATAAATGCCAAGAGCAGCTTTTGAATTATATGTAGTTTAAATTTTATCTCATTTGGACTAGCAGTGGCTTTTGAAGTTTAAGTCGAAAGCTTATTTCATGCTAAACCTGTATTTTAAAGGTTTACTATTATAAAACAAACACAAGGTATTTTTGATTTTGGAACATATTTAAAAATATTCTTTGCAGTAGAATAAGTTTCAAAAGGTAGAGCAGATATAAATAATCCTTTCAATGAATAAATAATTTACTGTCTTAATAAAGTAATTTACTTTTTAAAATTGGTTCATGAGATCATTCGCCACTGAAACTTGTCATGTCAGAAATATGTATATTATATAAGAAATAATAGCCTTGACAACATATTCTACAGTGAAAAGGAAACAGCCACTTACAAATCCTGATAAGCATATGAATAAAATGCCAAATCGTAAATCATGGAATATTAATTTATTTCACAAGTTGATATATAATTCTTTTCTATCATGCTTTAGCATCGATGACCAATAAAGAAAAACTTTTTTCTAATGAGATATTTAATCACCAAATTTGAGTATGTGTACGCTTCTATGGGTATTTAGTGTCTCCTCTGAGTGAAATATTAGATGGTTTTCATAAATCCATCATTTTTATCAACTCTTAGAATTTTAGAGCATTTATAAATAAAATGAGCAATCCTTTTAAGCTCTCGATGAATATATAAATAAAATGTCAACTGCAAAGCCTGATATAGTACTATCATTAGTTTTACAAGCCGTCAAATAATTCTTTTCTACCATGCTTTAACCCCAATCACCAATCCAGATAAACATTATCTCCCAAATGAGATATTTAAGACATTTCATTTTCAATCATCCAATTTGAGTATCTGTTTGCATCTATGTCTATTTAGTATCACATTTGAACAAAATAATGGACGCTTTTCATAAATATCACTTTTATTAACTCTTAATATTTTAGAGTATTTATAATGAGAATCCTTCAAGCTTTCTATGAATTTTATATATAAAGTATCAACTGCCAAACGTGATACAGCCTTGTCATTAGCTTCATGATCCGCTAATAAATCATTCTTTTCTGCCATGCTTTCCCACCTATTACCAATCAGTGTAAATGCCAACTACCAGATGAGATATTTAAGACATTTCATTTCCAATCACCCAACTTTAGTATCCGCATGTTTGCACACCCGTCACCTCATTGTCCTGCAGCTGCCCAGGAATTTCATCAATAATGGATGCTTTCCCTCGAGCTCCGCTGACCAGAAGCCGATGTCAGACGCATTCTTGGAACTGGAACGAATGCAATAACTGAGCAGCAATCCGCTTCTGGCATCCAGGAATCATAAATAATTCTGTCAGGACGTTGAATTATAATCGGAAGAATTGTTGAGCAAGTGGGAACAAAAAGGGTTTGAAGTGATTTATAGGTGATCAGGTAATATAAGTGGAATCAGAATGTGCAATAAATATTTTTCAATGATAAAAACAATGCTTTGATTATAATAATATACTCTAATAAATATTTTTTTAGAAAAGAAAAGAATTCTAAGTTTTATATATGAGATTTAGCAATGGTTATTAATTATTCTTCGAGTGCAGGTTGATTTGAAATTTTTTTGTAATTTGAGACAAATATCATTTTGGGGGTATATGCAAAAAGTAGATTTTTTGCAAGAATTTATTTCATATTATTCCTCATTTATGCTCTTGCATGATACTGATATAATCTAACGCAGTTAGTTTTATAAAAGAATTGAAACAAAATAAACAGATGTATGAAGTTCTTATACTAAAATCCTTCTTATATATATTTCAAAATATATTTAATAAATAAAAAAATTATTATAACGAGTAACAAAGAAAATGATATTATTCACGCATATTGACTTCTTATATTCTTCTTTATTTAATAAAAAATCATTTTAATCAAAGAAAATAATTTGAATTTTTCAAAATTTTGTCTTTAGACCATACAATCAAGACTTTTACATTCTTTATTATTTTGACATCTATAGAATAAAAAAAGTGTAAAATTGCGCCTCGAATTTTCAGAGGATTATTTTATTATTGATCTTTCATAAATGCATTAAATTAAGATTTGCACATCATGACCCACTAATGCATTTAGCTCCCCCCATTTTTCTCTGACATATTTACAATATCATATTTAACGTTAAAGATAGAATCTGATCAAAAACGAACGAGATAATTACCACAGGAAAAGGGGCCGTATCAGGAACATTTTCCCATAAAAAAATATTCAATTTACTACACAAAATTATCGTTGCTTTTATCCAAGAACCCATCATGGCTAATGTAGCAAGTACATCATTCGTCCATTTGCGTTTATCGAAATGAAAATTTCGGAATTTGCGATAATGATTGCGCATGATGACATGATAATATCATGCAAATGTTGAGCGTTAATGATCGCGCATAACTTATGCTCAAAACTTTTGCCTCTATAAGCATTCTAAAGTCTTATCTTTTTTTAATCAATGAAAATAAATGCGTTATTGAATTTGAAAAATAAATATCTGTCTAAATATAAATCTTATATGTAGGGAGAGTAGCTAAATAGTATTTCTTTTTCTACCTCAAATGAAGGCATGCTTTAACGCAACTTAATTAAGAGATCTCAGTGAAGGCTCGCTTTGTTTTCGGTTGGAAATTTCTAATATATCTTAAAATAAGTGAACCACACGGCATCAAAATAATAACGAGGAACGTTTTAGCTATTAAATTTTAAGAGTATATTTTCTCAAGTGCAGAAAATATTGGTAACAAAAAAAATCATTGATTAACATTTAATATATCAAATTAAAGAAAATTATCCATATCCATACGAATAATTATCCATATCCATATGGATTCAAAGTCTAGTTGGAATTTTATTACCAGTCAATAAATCGTCGTAATTACTAAAATTTCAGAATACCCTATCTACAGTAATAAAATGTCTCATTCAGAAAAGAAATTCTTTTATATTTCAGCATTTTAAAATAAATCAAATTTTTACATTTTATTTCAAGTTGTTTATTACTTCAAAAAATATATAAAGTTCAAGATAGGACCCATATTTCTAAGATATTCTAAGATCATGGGCTCTAACATTCCTTTTCCTTTTGCAACGCTTTTCTGAAAAATTACGAAAAAAAATATAATACAAATAACAAACAAATGGGAGCATAAGTCTTTTTGAAAACTACTTCGTGACCTATAAATTTAATTTCACAAACAGAGTAACAAGGTCAAAACACATCAAAAGTAATTAAAAAAATCATTTTGTTTCGTGAACAGAAACAATCTGGATGTTAAATATTAAAGTAGACATAAGCTGACTATAGAGATAAAAGAATATTGCTTATGTAGGTATTAAAGAGGTGTTTAAATTTTGTTAATCATTTGAAGATTTATGACGTCGATCGATTAAATAAATTTAATGTTTTGATTGGTTATTTTCAAAGATTAATATCTTGTTTTATATTAAAATAATGAAGTATTGATGAAGAGCTTAACAAGTACAAGTCAGTCAAAATTTCAAACAATTACTAGATTAATCATAAGACAGTTGACAAAGTATAAGTATTCCGTGAATACAAAATGTAAAGCAGCAATTCTCCAATTAGATGACGTAAATTGACACAATGCTCGCATCATCTCAAAACTTAATGAGATATTTTAAATCTAATGAGATTCGAAAGATTTATATTAATATCGGGCATCTCTAAATCTCCGACATTATTATCGCATCTTCGCAAAATTCAGGTCGATGGAAACGACTCGAGGCAATGAGTTCATTCAGATCAACAAACTGATTAAAATAAGAGATTGCAGTTAATTAACTGATTCTCGAAATTTCTCCATTAAGAAACTCAGATTTTATTTAAAAATTCAATATGACATGCAGTTTTTTTTTCATAAATAAAACTAGCGTATCATTATTTTCAGACGAGAAGTTTTAATATAGAATTCACGTTAGTTTCTAATTATTTTTACTCAGGTAATATATAATTTGGAGTGCTTAATGGAGCAGAATTTCTCATTAGGAGAAAAAGCAAACGAATTGTTAAATTGCGATTAAATAATGACTTATGAAATAGATTAACGAACTGTATATTTATAGCATTATTTCTTTATTTTTGTTAAATGACGATGAAGAAAATGTTGATATGAAGCTGTTTTCTTTCTAAAAATAATATTTGATAACCAATAATACATTTAATAACCAATAATAAATATTAGGGATTTCGTCTAATGGATCAAAGAAGTTAAAAATAGTACAATCTATAAATATAAATTATAGTTTACAAATGTGTATTTCTCTATTAATATAATTTTTAAAATATAGAATTAAAACAAATGTTAATATATATTTATTTAAAATTCTCAAAGCATTAAGAGTCACTTGTTTTATTTGTTCTTCGAATAAAATTAAGTATTTTTGAAAGATTTAATGAATATTTTGTTATTTAAGAAGTTTTTGATTGAAACTTTTAATTTTTTTTTTTAAATTTCCACTTAATTATTATAAAGAATAAAAGAGAAAAAAAATCCGATTCTTTTGTAGTAGTATTAGTCATAGGCTGGCATTGGTCCAAACTCTTAGATAACTTGGTAACCTTAGAAAAAATTAAAAATAAAAGCATATACCAAAGCATTACCTGGTATTCCTGGTAACTGTTACAGATAAATTATGAGTATTTATGTGTACTATGTACTATTTATGACATCTGTGAGTATTTATCGTGAGTATTATTATTCTGGTGTATTATTATTATTTTGAGTAAGCCTAAATACCCGTGCTTCCGCTCAATACTAGAAAAATGGCAAAAACAAAGCGGAATGCCCATTTTTACTGAAAAAGGCCAAATTTTATCTGTGACAATTTTTGCCATATTAAAGAAAGCTGTATAATAAGCGTCCCTCTATAATCGCAGCAACTCAGTAATTCCTAGAAATAGATATACTATATTCAAAGCAGAACAAATTTTCAAATCATATTAAAATTATTTCAGCGTTTTCTAAATACTACATCAAAATACAATTTTGTATAGTTTTTGATTTTATCTGTTCTGTTTTTCTATAAATTTGATGCATTTTCTTAGTCAGCATTGCAGCAAACATGAACCCTTTTATTACTATTTATTCAATTTAAATATAACATACAGGTAGAAAATTCAACCTTGTAAGATGAATTTCATCCGGAAATCAATTTTTAGTTTCATAATTCAAAATTCTATCATTAAATTTTATAATAAATTATTAATTAATTTGAATTTATTAATATTATAATCTAATTAAAATACTGTTAAATTATGTAAAATTCCTTTTTTCATCTTTATTATATACAATTCATTTATATTATTAGAATACATTAAATACAATAGTTCTTTAAGATTATATATATATACATTATACGGTAGATGAATTTCATTACCGATTAGCAATTATTTCAATTAAAAAGTAAAAATCCTCTCTTCTTAATTCAGTCTTATAAAATCATTGGCATAAAAATAAATTCGTTATAAATATTTACTTTAACCTCCTCGCCGTCTATAACGTATCTAGCGCATTCAAGTGATATTTCTGTAGGTTGGCAGTAATGCGCTTTAAGCGCTCTTCTACATTTTAAAACTTCTAATGTTTAAATCGTTTTGTAGATGTTTACTTGTTTGCGTTTTTAATTTTATTTGTTCTAATGCGGCGAAAAACAAAGGAAAAATAGAAATTTTCGCTGACAGGAGAGGATGGCGAAAGGTTAATTCACAAAGAAGTGTCAAAAATCAATCTTAGATGAGGAAATTGCCTCCTTATAAGAAATAGATGTTTTTATTATTTTCTCATATACGAAGTAAAACAAAGAGAAAGCATTGGAATTTTCAACAATTATCCATTTTTTGACAATTATCCATTCTTTAAAGTTTCTCGGTTCAACAAGCCTATGTTTCTCTCTATCGGTGAACACAATAGCTCAAAGACACTGTGCTATATATTTCTACCTAGCCAGAGGCCATGCAGGGAACGTGATGGGGCCGCTAAAAAAATCATTGTAAAATTTCTGTCTCAACAATCAGCTAAATTCGTTTAAAAACGAGATAAACAAAATATTTTCTTAGGGTGGTAGCAATTAAAAAGGCTATTTTATAAACAAATTTGAAAATTAATAAAAATCTACCTTAATTTTAAAAAAATAATAAATATTTGGAATATGAAAAACTTTGCTCATAATGACGACAAATCTAAAACATGTATGGTTATTTTTACAAAAATTAAAAGAGAAAAGATTTTTTTTCTTTTTTTTTTCTATTAATAAGCTGAAATTAGCTTACTATTCATTCCTCGTTGGTTATTTCTAATCAGGCGTGAGCTTTGAATAAGCAAAATGAAGTTTATTTCAAGAACTATTTTGACTTACGCAATGAAATTTGATACTTATATAAAAGAAGGTACACGAATTAAATTTTTCAAAATTTTTCGTTTTGTAATGGAAATTTTTTGAAATAGGAGCTAATTAACTATGCAGATTATTTGATTAATCAATTAGTCAAATGTAATAAACCTAACTCTCGGTTAATTTCTATCAACATAAATTTGCAAAGAATCAGTAATAAATATGTCACAGAGGTGTCTCACTTTAAAAATGACCGCTCATTCATTCGATATTTTTTTTTCAGATTGTAAGAATATGTCAAAATCTTGTCATATGAACTAACTGTCACTGTTCAAAAAGTCCTGTTTTCATTTGACATAATTTCAAAATAAAACATTTTAAATTAATAATTTAATTCATAGTTTTTTCAATACAAATGTTTTACTATTTATTCAATACAAATGTTTTATTGTTAATTAAGACTGATGCCACTCATTTCGGAATAGAATAAACTTCCGATTAAATTCGATCTACATCGTTCAGCAGCCACACGAATGGGAGCATCTTATTTCTTTTTTGCTTTATACTATTCTTAATAATTATTCCTTTATAAACTTAACAGTTCGAAAACAAGTTTACTTTTAGAAATCCCATTAGGAAATTAATTACAAATCTAAACTTTTCCCTGACAAAACAATTAATTGCAGTCAAATAATTAATCTCTTAAGAAATGAAGGAACAAAAGTTTGAAGATCATTGCTCTTTCATTGAATAGTACAGACAAGATAGACCAAACTTTTCAGACACTTCAAAAGCAAGCCTTCATTCAATTGTTTTGAAAGCCCCAGTCGATGAATTCACAGGAAATAATAGAAGAACTCACTTTCAGACATTCTTCAGAATACGTTAGTAAAATAAGTGTACCGAACTGATTTTGTGACAAAGAGAACGGCCGTCCTTTATTCAATTGATTCCAGTCAGAAAGATATATTCTTTCAACAATTGAGGCTTTTCTAACTATATTGCTGCGAATAAAATTGAGAATTCCGTTTCTCCAGAAAATACATTAGAATTTTAAACTGACGATCAAATTCTGAGATACAATTTATAAAAGCTATATAAATGAAATGATTTCATCACATCAATATACTGAACAGCTAATTTCAAATAAATTATCAGTTTGGCAGACGATGATGGTTCTCAATATCATAATTAGGTATTATACAAAATGGATGCAAGTTATTTGGAGTAAAAAAATGTAAAAATGTATGAATTAATGGAGAAAAAAATATGAATAAAAGAAAAAAAGAATTATGCGTAGTTAATAGATAAAAAAAATTAGAAATGATAAGAGAGTTATAACAATTCCAATACAAGCAAAATATGGTCCCTTTCCGTGGTATTTTTTGCATGGTATTTTTAGAAATGTTTCATGAAATCACAGATTGCGCTTCCATTTTAAAAATTATTATAATAAGCTTTGATACTAGGAAAAGAAAGAAAAGATAATGGACAGTTAAATCTACATCTTATTTAGATGTGTGTATGAAACACTTTAGGATAATATAGCATTGTAATCAGTTGTAATTGTATTTTGGTAATGATACATCAGGCCAATTAGAGCTATTATGTCTGCAATCTCCGGATGCTGTGCTTTCAAGTAGAGATGAATTGCTCCTGACAATTAATATACTCTATATGGTTGTGAAAATGCATTATTTTTGGAATAGTGTCGACGGAAATTTCGATGCATTTGGATTGCAGAATATATTTCAGAAAATCCCAAACTGCTTGTCACTTTTGTCGAATTATTACAAGTCGAATACATTAAAGGTATTGAATAATATCATTGAACTATATTCCACTCAAGTGTGAATTTGGTAAGACTTAGCAACATTTATCAACAAATTTTAAATACTATAGTGGGTGTGTTGTGATTTTCTAAGGAACTACCCGGTTTTAAATACACTGTTTCTAATTTTCACAAACACAGCTACACTACAAAATTTACAAACACTTGTTATTACAGACACACATAGATTAGGTTAAAGAAACAGTTTGGTGGAGGGATTCCACGGTTTCCAGTCGAAAACATTTGGAATTAGCGCAAGGGGTTGCGCATAGGGAAAAAAGTCTACCTCAGGATGCAGGTCTGCTGTTCAACTGTTTGTCTTTTGTTAAACGCCACAAGGGGCGCTCTCTGCTCAATGGGGAAAAGAGGTGTTAGAATACAATATTACTAATATGATTATGAACTGATAATTTCTATTACAATTTCATTAATTTTCAATCTAAAATTTATCATTAAATTTTAGATTGTATAATCGAAAAATTATTAAATGTAATTTGTTAATCACTTGTTTCAAATTAAAAAAAAATATTTTGGCATGTTTGAAACATATAATTATATAAACTGAAGCATAAGATAAGAAAAAAAAACATTAAACAATTATTCTATTATCAACCCAATTATTTTTTTTTCACGTCTATTTTTATAATGGTGTATGGATAGGTATTGTTTTCATATTCCAAATAACTGTTCTAAATTTGAAAATTATATTTTTACAGTTTATCAACACAATTAAGAACACATATTAATTTATTTTGTAAATGTTCTCGTTTTAAAAATTTGAATTATGGCCTCCGAAATTTCAGATATTCCATTTTACAAACTGCACAAGCTAGTCCAAAATATCTTGTTAGATTTACAGAGCAAAATTATCTCAAACTTGTTTTCCAAGATTTAAAATTCTTCTTCATAGTAATGGAAATACAATAGATAAGAAAATAATAAAACTCGAATATCAATATTTTCAACCTTTTCAAAATCCTTCATAATTTTTTTTTCACCCCAAAGAAAAACAATGCTTAAAATAAAAAAAAAAGTGTTTATTTTGCTCAATCTAATTGTAAATAGATTCTTCAACCAACACTTCTAAATACTTCAGTGGCACGCAAAAGCGGAATTACAAACAGAAAACAACAATTACTATAAGAAGCTTGTAGACAGCTGCTTCCAAGGTATGGTTTAAATCTGCTCCTACTTTCAAATTTGTATCGTGTATGTAGATCACGCGTTAAGATAGAGAAAACTTCCAAGTTGCATGTATAATTCGCCACTTTTCAACTATATTTTTTTCTTACCAAATCTGCAGAGAAGAAAATCTCACCGATCCATCACATTGTTGTAACAGTTCAGCGGTAACTATTATTTTGGATTATAGTTAGCAACAACACAGCTGTGTGAGTATTTCAACTTTTCCAATGTGCGTGATAAACATATGAATGATGTAGTTCTAAGAAAAGTCACATTGCTGAGTTTTAATGAAATGCTACTAAGGAAATAATTTTCAATCTTATATTAGTCTCATGCAGTATTAGGTTATATATGTAAACATGTTTTAGCAGTTGTGTGGCAGAAGAGAAGACACTTTTGAATTTTTAACTTCGATTTACTCCATACTGGGAGGCCTAATATGTGGTGATAAAAAGCGTTAAGCAATACGTCAGTCTTCATCTCTACACAAGAGCAGAAGAGCAAAAAAGAGCCGAAATTTTCCCTTCAGTGATCTTTACAATGAGATCTTGATAGGAATTTCTTTGACACGCGTCGATTTAGGATAGGGAAATTTAGGTATCTTTAAATAAATGTTGAAAGCATTAAGGGCTTTTTTTTTTGTCATTTCATTTGGAGTATTTGAAAGTGCTGACACTTTCAGTTTTATAGAGCTCATGTAGCCTTAATTAAATAAAAAAAATAGGAATTGGAAATAAGAGAACATGTTAGAATGAAGTTCATATGGGTCAAATTAAGATAAAAATTAGGAAATTAACTAAGATTTGAATTAGATTTCAAAATATCGTTGCATATATTCTTGTACATCATACTTTTATAAAAAGTTATTTCTGGAATGTACATTTTTAACTGCGAGACTCTTATTTAATTGGGAACCAATTTGAGGAATTTTGGGTCCATATTTGTGAGATATATTTAAAAAATATTGAAAAATTTAGTACACAAAATGAATAAATTTCAAAGTATTGAAGAATATATTACTTATAGTAGGATAATCAAATCTAAAAAAACACAGGGTCAAAAATTTACATGCAATGCTTTACAATAATAATTGTTATTTAGAATATATGTTAAGTTGGTTCTTATAGTATAAAATGTTCATTATAGGCGAATCAACAAAATATCTGTTTTGCATAATCATCTACAAAAAGTACTAATTTATGCAAAAAATTCATTAAATTCAACTAATTCTCAGATATTTTAATTTAAGAATATGATATTTTTCAAGTATGAACTGAAAAGAAAATATAAGGGAATCCTAGTATCACTCAGTTTTGATCTAAATTTAATTTTTAATATTATTCTGTATAGATTTATTGTTCAAACTCAGTGGGCATGTTAACAGGGCCGGGATAACCTGGTTGGTAGAGCATTAAATTCGCATTCTTTGGATTGTGAGTTCGAACACCCTCGGGCAAAGACTTTCCGTATACATGGTGGCAGGTGCACATATAAATCTACCGTAGCCACAAAGTGTCCTCCAAGTCGAGATAATACCATAGTTAGTGAAACAGAGATGATCGTTCTCTGATTCCGGTTTAAATTACGATCTGAGAATGAGTGAATGAAATATATGAAGTCCGCCCCCCTCCCCTGAAAATGGCTGTGATGGATGAGTAGTTAAGAAGTACTTTTGGTCCTAGATGACGCTACTGAAACAAGAGACACTAATACTCGGCTTTATCAGCGATTTATTATTACCGCTGACTTTATCAGCGGACTTGTCTATGACAAGTACCATAAGCAACAACAACCGGCATATTAACCAAAACGTAAAATAAACTGATATACTGAAGTCTGAATCAATATAAATTAAAGGATTAAAGTATGAATTTATAATTACTACAGAAGTTTATGAAATATTATTTCATTGTCAATGAATGGGCGCGTGATTTTGAATAAATAGATTAATATTTTATTTACAATAACTTACAGAAAACTGAAGCAAAGAATAGAAAATTTCTATATTTGTGGCTTTAAACATGTAATTCCAGTAATGTTCCAGAAATCTTACCAGTTTTTGGTAAACTATGATAATAGACATTATCAACGACATTTATGGAGAAAAGTAAATCAGCATTTGATATAAAAGTGCTGAATAATGAATGAAATAGGAAAACACATATCGTTTTTTGACATTTTATTTCTTTATGATTTAACAGATAGGCATTCTCATTAACTGCACAAATACGACGTTTCTTCAGTGCTTTTTAACTAATTTCCGAGAATTCTATTCATTTCTTTCAAGCAATAAGTGAAACAATTTCCCAACTACTTCATCAGTCATGACGCCAAACTTTTTAAAACTCATGCCCACACACAGGCTGTTGGTATAAAAACATACTCTTGGGATGGCGTGACATTAAATCGATACTTAAAATGTTTATAGTTCATTGCGGTCTATGGCTTAGGGCTGGGGAAAAAATAAGCTTGGGGCAGGCAAAAGTTTCTTATGCGATGGTTATTACTCTCTGAAGGTTTCTCAAAAGACAAGCCCCAGTGCTTCTTTCATGGTTTAGAGGCTATTGTCGGAGGTATAAAACTACTTTTACACCATAGCTTTCGGAAAAGAAATGAGCCGAACGTGCTGTATAAACAAAATGGACAGAAAATAGTTTATGAGGGAAACTAGATTATTTAGGAACTACCAGAACTAAATTTTAATCATAGCATCAGATAGTATATTCTCATTTGATGAGAAAAAGAAACAGAAAGCTGAATAGTTCATATTTAATTTATATACGGTTAAACTTTCTTTATTAACTTAAAAACTGAATTAACTTTTAGTTGTTAAATAGATTTTTTTCAAGTATCTTTACTTTTTTCATTTAACTAATAATGTTGATAATCATAGAGACAATTGCTTTTCGATTTAGCTTAGCTTACCTAAGTTATCGCTTCATTTTAAAATAATACAAGGAATATTTTGCTCAAATTTCGTAAGTCTGAACCATGGTTAGATGACGCCGATGAAACTTGAGGCAGTATCAATGCATTAAAACTTTCCTAGCACATGCGGTAAAATATTTGATCTTCGAAATTAGAAGGTGTAGAAGGTGCACTAAACTTATATAAAAAGGGAATATTTAGTGGAATCAGACATTGAAGCAGGGACCTTTTAGTAGCCAAATCGGAGTCATACCATTAAGGACACCGGTACCTACTTGGCCCTAATTTTATTGGCACTGTAGTTACTAAATGTAACATTGTATTAAAAAAATATTGAATTTCAGCTTTACTTTTTAATCGTATACCATTCAGATACCTATACTATATCATTTATATGTGATTGGTCGCTCATAGTTTTCCATGTAGTTCAATTTTAATTGTTATACACATATTTATAATGAGTAACAGAAAATTGTAACAAATTATTTATAGTGTTATCAGGATAATTTTTCGAAATTTTTTTGGTCAATTCAAATGTTTTATTCAAAATAAAATACTCCACAGTATTTCTTCACCTCAATCAAATACTAAATTGTCGGAGTATACAGTAAATGGTAATGAATTTGCCGGCGTCTTGGCCAAGGGGTAGTGCGTCTTCCCCGTGCTCTGGGCGTCCAAGGTTTAAGTTCTGGTGTGTTGTTCTTCCAACTGTGTTCTATCTGTGAGGTGTGTGAAAAAGTACTCCTATAAAAAGGGATTGTGCAAGCGAATGCATGAGTATCATCTTCTTATGAGCTAAAAGCCAAACTTCTGCCCTCGGATTCTCAGGGGCCTTTGCCCTCAGAAGCTACTGCTCCCTACAAACTCGGATTAAATCGCTGATTTAGTCAGCGGGCTTGTATTTGGACAAGTATCATAAGTAACAACAACAGTAAGGAATTTCAGTAATTCATAATAAATTTGAGTCATACCAGTCAGGTCCGAAACTTCTACGGCTTATCTGTGACTTTTGAATCAATATTATTATGGCACGATCAGCTACTCACAATAGCAGTTTCCCTTCACCGCTTATCCAACGCAGTTCACTTATCAATGGTCAACTCTCGTCTCAGTTCAATGGCAGTTCACATATGTCACTTACCCATACTTTGGGTAAGTGGTCTAATGGATAAAGGAAAAATATGGATGAAGCATTTGAATCAGAGAAAGAAGATAATGGACCCTACTTCTGCTGTCCTCTTTACAAGCATCATTCGAAAAAGTGTAACATTTTTGTCCGATTTAGCAACAATTAATATTTGCAGTTCGAGTCGCTACTGAAGATTTTCTTGAAATTCCTCGCAAAAAAAACAAAACAGAAGGGCCATTTATACCTGAAATCCTCCAGGAAGTCAAAGTACACTTGCATACAGGAGATGATTCGAAAAGTAAGTACAACAGAAGATGTCGCACTATCAATTATAATGAAATTTGGTCTTCTTCCACTAAATTAAATGGAATTAGTCAACAACATCTGAAAATGCTTTCGATGTTATGGTATGGAACTGCAAATAAAAATACTGTTTTCAAGCCTTCTCTTGTAGCAATCACTTCATCAAATAAAATGGAACGGCTCACACAGACGATGCTGATAAAACGCCAAAACTCTTTCTAAACACCAAAAGAAAGAGAGTGAATTGAAGAGAGAAGTTTATGTCAGAAAAATCTCTTCAGAAGAACTTCACTTTCCTCTCTTTTCATACGAATGCTATCGAAGAATTCGCTAAACAAACACAGCATTATTGTGTAGCAATAGAGTGAGGCATGTGTTTCCAAGTTTATTCTCCAAAAGCGAATAATAACTTTTTTTGCTGCTGCTCCACGTTTCCTTCTCTTGAGAAGACTGTTCTGGGAACAAGACAGATGCAGTATTCTATTTTTCAAAAGTTTGTACGATTTAAAACTAGTATTGCATTTTTCGAAATACTGGTCGGCGGAAGTTGAGAAAAGTAGCTGCGTCAAATTTGAATAGGGATATTTGCATCCTTTCGAATAAAGTATAACAAAATTTTTGAAGACTCTTACAGTAAAATTCGCAACTTTGGACTTTATATAAAAATATATTGTTCGCGTCTATTTTGAAAAAATAAATTCATTTGTAACAAAAATGAAGCAGAACTACTAAAACTCTACTACAATGACAGAAACCAAGTCCAGTAAATGATTCGATCTTTCATACTTCACATGGATAGACTAAAAACTTTTTCTAGTTATTTCGGTCGAGATGAAATATTTTCTTAGTTTCATATACATATTTATGTTTTGAACTAAATGTCATCTCTCGAGCAATAATTTTTTTTATTAATGAATTCAATCACTAGATAACGATAAATTTTAAAGCCTTCAAGAAAAATATGTCTGAATTATATCTGTCGTAAATCACTGTCATAAACATCTGTAATGAATTGATGATTTATCAAATAAGGATAATTATCATAATTTTTCAATAGATTATGCCCATTAACTAAACATACATTGTGAAAGACTAAAAATCGATAAAATCAGCGATTAAAAACAGCATGAAAGGCAATGAGTTTGATTTCTATTTACTTTAAATACATTTTATTTTATTGATTGTTTCACTTTGCTAAAAGATGGAATTTTGTATCTGACTTTTGATTCGTTTCCTGATTTATAAGAATTTAAAAATTTTGCACTTAAATGTTACAAATTACGAAATACTTTTTAAATATTTTATTAATTTAATCATCAATTAATCAATATATTTTTATTAAATTTTGATTTCGTCACCGTAATGTCACCTGGTAATGAAATTGAGATAAATCGATTGCAGTATTACATAACATTTGCAATTATAAATAATAAATTAAAGATTGAAAAGTAGAAAACAATTCAAAAATAAAATTAAATTGTTTAAGCTTAGTAATAAAATTCTTTCTTGAAGTTGATTTCATGAAATTCATTTTAACTAAAAAAAAAAATTATGATTTCAAATTTATTCTTCAAACAAATAATTATAGTTCAAATTTTCATCAACTGATCCAAACTTCGACAGAATTAGGATAGTATATATTTGAATATTTTTTTTGTTTGTTTTTGTAACTAGAAGATTGTTTTAGAGTTCTTTGAAGTCTTCATTTGCATCAATCACGCGCTTCATTATTTCTTATTTTATTTACACAATTTTTGCTACAAACAAATAGATTGGCATAATTTTTTTATTAGTTTCTAAAGCAGACAATCATAGAAAAATAAAATCAAATTTATTAAGTGAACTCAAATTAAAAATAATATTTTAATTTTTATAATATCTAAATTACAATCTATACAGGTTTGGGATTCAAACACGCATTTCATTTTTTTAGTGAAAATATAAAGCTCATTAGTTTCTTGTAGCGCAAAGTATACAAATATTCTCAAAAAGCTATTTGTGACTTACAAAGTAATAACTACAGCTAGATATGAAATGAACTTAGACGAAAAGATATTGAAAAATTACATATTAACCCAGATATATGTGTTTTATATCTCAAATTTGAAAATAATTTTTATTGGAAAAACTATAGATATGCATGCACATTCAAAGTAACAGAAACAAAAAATAAAGTTTGTATGCTCTAAAGCAGTCCCCCATTTTTCTGAGTATATTATTAAAATTCCTTAAAATAAAGATTTTTCTGTTTTGAACTGAAAGAAAACATTTTGAAGTTTCAGCAGAGTAGCAAAAAGCAATAAAGTTCTCTTTATAAGTGGCACAAAAATATACATTCTAATTTTAAAAAACAAAATTCCTTAAAATATGACTACTGAATATTCGTGGGGTATTTTCCACGACATCCACTTTTAGCAAGGAACTGCTGCATTCTCCAAGAACTTAAAAAAAGTGCAGCTGGCAACATTTTAAAATAGAAGATATCACGCTCAGACGAAACATAAATAAATTGCTCAAAGCTACGTAAATTTATATTTTGAGTTTTAAAAATTTATAAACTTCAAAAACAAATGTATTTTTTATAATTGTCGAATATTTTGCTAATACTTTGTGTTTAGTTTTTAGAATGGAATTGGAAATCTCGTGTTTTAGATTTATAAAAATTAAATTAAATTGCCAATTTTATTCTACACACTAGGGAAATCTAAACCGACGGAGATTTTCTTCAAACAACGTTAAAAATATTTTCCTCTATAATCTAAGTAAAAATTCATAAATAACTAAAATAGTTGGAAATAAATACTTCCTCATATGTCTTGCCATTCTTTTTAAATTAGCCGACTGAATCCAGAATTTTGCCATTCTCAATCAACTGAAACCAGAATTTGTCACAGTATTACCACCTTAGTCACAAAATCATACACCAAATTAGATATATTTGAGCCCTTGCATTTTGAGTTATCGCGTTTGTATGCTCCTGAAAGCGTAGACTGACAAACTGTCTACCTCTTTTTGGATTTGGCTCAGAATTTGATAAGTGTCTACACTGTAGATTTTAAATCTGCGTATAGAATTTTATGACTCTTCTTTTTGAAGTTGTCGTATCAAGTTTTATGCATCTTGCTCAAAGTGTTTTTGAGTTATCTTTGTCACTGGCAGATAAGCATTTTTCAATAATATACTTTTTTTGAATTAAGGGAATTCTAAAACCTAGAAATTTTTCAAAATTTCGAGTTCGATTTTTTTTTTTGACGATTATAGCATTTTTTCTGTATTTCGTATACGATTAAATAAAAGTTCAGCAATGAGCCACCCGAAATATGCTATCCTAAAATAAAAAAAATGGCCAAGGTTCTTTCATGATCTATCAAAACCACTAATGCCTTTTACATCTGGCCTAATCAATCTTTTTAAAGCAGTTTTCAAAATTCCTTTAAATGCCATACATAAAATAAATAACCATGTTTTTAGATAGCATTATTTAGAATAAAAAACTTATGAATGATGTTCCATTCCTAATTTAAAATATACCATGACGTTGGGACATTACTCTCATCGCTAAATGAATAGTTGCCATTTTTAATAATTTTTAATAGTAAACAGAGTTATAGATTGTTATCTATAAAAACAAGTACTGGGATTGACAGCACCACATTTGTAGCACCACACTTCATAATTTATAGATTTCGCTCCATTTTTTGAAACAGCAGTAGGAATTAAGCCTATTTATAAGTATAAAGCTATTATATGAGCAAACGAGAAAACCATCGGACTAACAAGACTCCATCCGTAAACGTAGTAGCAACTGTCTTGGTTGGAAATAGCAATTTCTAAAAAGACATACATTTTCATTATTAAAAAATGAAACGGCTCCTTCTTGAAACCAGTTGACCACTAAAAACTCTTTAATGTCTTCTATTAATCAGAGATACCACTTCAAATTTCTATAAATAGATACTAGAATGCATTTGCCTATTTGATGCAAGTTGATCTTAGATCACTTGCAAGAATGTTTCAGCTAGGGGCTATTATTGTGTCTAGACCGTGAGTGAATTACCTTCTACCTGGAGGATTTTTTTCCTTCTATATTTAACTATAGATATACAAGAGTCGAAATTGAAAACGAGCAATTCAAGCTAAATCAAAATCAGTGCTGATGAATATAATAATCTACGAAATATTACATCAGAAGGAATGCAAAGATTAAGTATTTATTATTGATAACATTCAAGCGTTATTCAATATAAGTCAATTTTTTTGACATATATTAGCAATTATGGTCATCTAGATATCTCCCTACATTTTACTTATAATACGAAAATATCAGAAATAAAATTCCCTGCTATCCGAAAATGCCAGAAGTAAAAAATCCTTTTGACTGGCAAATTTTCTAGCAACCAACACGATTTTACAGATGACATAGGAAAAATTGACAAGATCCGTCGATGAGACATATAAAATGCGTATTTGGAGAATCTGGTTGTTTTATATAATCCAGCCAAATAATAAAATAAATTTATTAAATTTCCACATTTTCAATTCGCATAGAGTAAAGGTTATTATCCTCAAATGGATATTTAATTTTGATGTAACTGTTGTCGGACCAAATAAATGACCTTCCCCCTTTTATTAAATAATCAAGTGCATAATAGAAGTTATTACTATTAAACGATATTTATAAGAATTTGTACAAGAAACTCGAACTGGAAACGATAATTATTCAACTAACAGAAAACGGATGTGTGGAGAATAAATAAAATGCAGTTAAATAATACAGATATGTGATGACTTATATACCATTACTTTGAAAAATATGTCAAGCACATTTTAAAGTGGAATGTAACTTATTTAAATTTATGCAGTACATATATATGTTCATTAATGATAGCGCGTTATGATTGTTCTTGGTTTCGTTATCAACAACTATTAAAAAATAATTTCCGAATGAATATTATGTAGAAAGACATATTACTGCCTTTCTATTCATAATCGGAACCCAATATTTATCTATCATCTCGTTGTTCACATAGAAAAATCCAAGCGAGTTCTTAATACACAAACAATTACGATTGAAAAAGAAGCAATTTTCACTGAAAGCTCACAGAATTTTTCCAAATTATGCAATGCAGATCCTTTTGCCAAAAAATTACTTAATAAGTTTAATTAACCTAAAACAGTGATATCAAAAAGTATATTTAATTAATAAACGCAATAAAGTTCTTATCTGATATAATTAAAACATAAAATACATCGGTTATGGAGACGGAATTTTATCAAAGAGAAGGAAAAAGTCCGAGATCATCATCAAAGTGAATAATATTGTGTGAACAATAACTATTTAATAGATGCTAACAGATCCCTGATTAAAAAATATTTTTTCAAACCTAAAACCAAATGTTACGGATATTTCAAAAACTGATTTTGAAATAAACTATTAAGTCACCCCATAAGAAATCATAGATAGAGCGACAATTTTTTTTTTTAATTCCAAGATCCTAATGCCTTATATAAAGTCGATAAATAATTGCGGATCCATTCGTCTAGATATTCTTTTTCGTACTTTTCTTTTAATGGAAGTACCGGGCTCTTCCTTTAACGCTACCCGCCACAAAGACCATCTGATATCTAGTTAGCGGGATCTGCCGTCCGAGAAGGAAAAAGTCATCGTTATAACGATTTTTTCCCTCTGCGATAAGAGGCTATTTTATATCAATCCCTAACAAGAGCGCTTCGCAAGAAAGCGATAAAGACTTCTTATCCGCTTATGAGCTCTTAATTACGCTGTTTATCAGAGAAAGATGAGCGTTCCTGAAAAACCCGCAAATGGAATGAGATAAATGTGCCTTTTCAATGAATTAGTCTGGAAGAGGAAATATGTTTGTATTCATTCACTATGATTAGATAAGAATCCAGTAAATTTATATGAAAAATTATAGGAAATGGACATTAGTTTATCATTAAGTCTTGGTATAAATGTATGTAAAATGTGTTTTTAATGTTTATTATAATACTAGCTTTATGGCAACATTTATACAGATACAACATCTTTACTTTATTTAACTTTATTTCATTTGTAACTAAAATACTTAGATTATATTTTTCTTTAAACGCATTCAAAATCAAAATGTGTTTGCAAAGTTAAAATCTTTTCATCAGTTAGTTAAAATAGGTTTCTTACATAGTTATTATGATAGGTTCAGATTTTATTGGCGTATGGATTTCGTCGGTTTTACCTCTATTAATAAAACATATTTACCTATTAGATACATATTTATGTGTCAGTATACAGGACTTTAAAAAAAGGACATAAAAATTACCAAATTTGGTTTGGGAAAATAAAAATGTGTACAAAAAACTTTAATATCTTAATTAATTGGACATTGAAGGAAATTTTAATGCGCTTTCGTGAAAACTCCAAAAATATTATAGTACAAAGAAAATTTTTTACATAATCGTAAAATTATAAACAAATAATGTATTTTCAATGCACCAATTTAAAAGTCTTACAATTTCCACTCCTTTAACAGATTTTTAAATATATTTTACAATAATACATTTCTTTATTGTAATGAATTTGAAATCGCTTTCATTCTTGTTTCAAATGCTTTTTTCTAGGTTTACATACACTACTAATAGCTAAAATTTGCTGCTTTTATTTATATTTTTTTAAGAATATCTCTTTATAAAACATGCTTTTCATCAAAGGTTTAATTTTTTTTAAATTTGTAATAACTGATTTTACTTCAAAAGAAAAAACAATATTAATATTTTTTTTTTTCAAATTTCCATTTCTAGGCTTTGATGCTCTGATATAAATAGATCATAAAAATATTTTATCGCTCATTTAATTTGAAATTCTGCTATATTATAATATTTCAATGAATTACTTATTGAATCAATATATAAAGCGTTTCCAAGATATTATGTAAAGAATGAAATGTACTCGGTCGAGCACATAAAACCTCATTGTTGCAGATTTCTACGCATTATCTAATTACTTTTTATAATAAAACCTTCAATACAGTTACAATGTTAATAAAAATCACTGTCAGCTTTAAATTACAGTTTGAATAATAACAAATAACATTGACCTGAAAAAAGCAAGGCTTCCAAAACAATACGAGTAAAATATCTAGCAAATTTCGGTAAATAATTTTTATATAAATATTTTATATTACTTATAAAAATATTTTTTAAAGACGCAATTAACCTAAATAAATATAACAGATTTGACTGATTTTTTATGTAATCAGTTTTTTCCGAAGAATTAAATATTAATCAAAAGCGGTTAATATTTCTTAATATGTCCACAGTTTCATTCTAATAATTAGTCAAAAGTTCGCCCTAAGTATTTCTTTAATAATTTTCAAATTAGAAAATCAAACAGCAATCAATATGGCTGAAATATAATTATTATGTAACAT
Source organism: Argiope aurantia (assembly GCA_026543865.1). NCBI lineage: Eukaryota > Metazoa > Arthropoda > Arachnida > Araneae > Araneidae > Argiope > Argiope aurantia. The sequence goes on from JAPMOR010086512.1 coordinate 26,430, forward strand.
TTTCAAAGTCTTATCTATTTAATTATTTTTGAAAAAAATAATTTTAAAAAGTCAAATTTAATGGACCTAAACATCATTTTAAACCCCAAAAAAGTTTGTTACTAAAAACTTTCGTCAAGAAAATTAAGATTAAGACGTAAAACTCAAACTGATATAAGATATTCTAGTCTTAGAGATTCATTATGAAGTATTTAAAAGTATCCCCCAAGAAAAAAGAAATGAAAGAATGAAAAGTTTCCACATAGAGAACCATTGAAAAGAACCCCGTTACAGATTCAGCAGCGGTTACCTGTCAAGGTTGCTGCGAAACCTTAATTGAAAAAGTCCCGGAAAGGTTCATCTCCAGTTTCCGGGAGTTGATGCCAGGAAGGAACAGCATCTATCGATCCTCTCCGGTATTTAAATGTCAGTTGCGACGCCGAATCATTTGAAGAGAGCGAGAGAGTAATTGAAATTTCACATTACTTTTTCTTTGCCGCTGTTACCTTTTAGATTTTTCCTCGGCTTTTAATATCGCACCGCTTGTGGCAAAGTTATGATGATTTTTTGTTGTTGTTGTTGTTGGATATGGGAGAGGTTCTGGGTCGGGGAGTACAACCGTGTTTGCTTTGACAACCGAAGTTATGGAAATTTCATATGAAAGAAAATATTGATGGATTCGCTGATTTCTGACACTAGAAAATAATCTGAGAAACTCTGAATTCACTTGTTAGATGAAATATCTTTAGTTGCGGATTATTGTTTTTACAATGAAGTTGATTCAAAAGCTGCATCTTTAGTTTCGTATTATTTATTACAATGAACTGAATTTGAAAATTATATCTTTAGATTAGTATTATTTGTTTAAATAAAATGAATTCGAAAGTTGTATCTTTAGATTAGTATTATTTTTTACAAGGAAAAGAATTCGAAAGCTGCATCTTTAGATTTGTATTATTTAATATAATGAAGAGAATTCGAAAGCTGTATGTAATTGCGAATTGAAAAAAAGATTTTTTGAGAGATTTTAAATACGCGATTAATAAGATGCCATGTTTTTAATATATTTTTCCCTAGGCAGAATTTGTTCTGATATGTTTTCAGAATTATAAATTATTTTATATTTCTTAATAAGTTTTAAAACGCCTCAGGTAAAATTCAAATTTAATACTTGATAACGAGGTATTTAAAAAATTTATTAAATGAAATAAAAGAAAAAAATATAAAAAAATAAATCTGAACTATTTTTCATGTGATATCAGATCAAAAATAAAATACGAGAATAAGAAATATATAAAACTTTATATATTTGTTGATTTATATCCAACCAGGAGGTCTTCCCAAAAATTGCTCGCATATTCTTTAAAAAACTTGTTATGCTTTATTAGCCTACCACAGTTACGAAATATTACTTTTTTGCCGTGAATTTAGCATTTTTACTGAATCTATCATATCATCCTTGGCGAGTTATTTGGCGATTAATTCCTGTCATGCGTTAATAGTATCCGAAAATCGAATTTGTGCTTTAGGCACGTTTTTTTCTCAACCGATTGAAACAAAGATTTAACAAAAAAAACTGCACTTGTAGTCCCAAAATCCCATACGAAATTTGATATATTTAATTCATTGAGTTTTTGAATTATCGTGTTTATATGTTTCTGAAAATGCAGATCGATAGACAATCAACCCATTGTCTCCAAATTTGACAGGAGTCTACACTATAGATGTTTAATCTGTATACCGAATTTAATCTATCTAGCTTTCTTTGTTTTATAATTATCGTGTTAAATTATATACAAATAGCCGGACTTCCTATGAATATACTTAATTCACAATTTGACAGAAATTTGCAAATGTGCTGTAAAGACCATATACCAAACTTCAACCGTTCAGTTCAAAGCGTTTTCGAATTATCTTTCTCACAGACATATATTTTCTAAAAATATGTTTTTCGAACTCAAGGTGGTCTAAAATGTTAAGATTCACCAATATTTCGAGTTCGAATTTTTTTGAAGATTACTATATTTTCTCTATACTACGTATACGAGAAAGTAATATAAAAATATAAAGAAAATTCTCTACTTAAAGTTTCTCAGGAATTCAGATAGCCCACATGTTCAATAATAACTAATGATGAACTTATTAATAAATGCTTAAAAGAATATATAATGGATGGATACAGTTTATAGAATTGTATAAAGTGGCCTGCGAAATGATGGTTTCTACCAATTGTAATGCTGAAATAACCAGATTTGGCTACACTGGCCCAAACAATAGTTATACTGAATAATTTTTTTTAAAAAAATAAAACGTTCATAATGATATAAAATTCAGAATTTGAAAAACTACTTGCAAGTTATAACAAGATAAAAAGGTCTTTAAAAATTATTCTAATCATTAAAAGCGACAAAATACAAATTGAACCATATCGAAGAAAAAGGTAAAAGAAAATAATTGCAATCTTTTAAAATGATGCTTCTTCTGTATTTGTCATGGACAAAAGTACTCGAAAAATATCTACAAAAAAGTTTTAAAAAATCCAATATAATCCATATGGGTTGCCCTGTCAGGATAAACAGAATTGGCAAAAGTTGTTACTGCTTCTATTCAATAGCGGGGAATGTTTCTTCTGCTGTTTCATGTGAGTCATAATCTATTACATCATAGATTTCAGATGATTCTTGTCACTAAAACTAGTAGAAAGATGGTGAGTTGGCATTGTTTCAGAATTTGTGCTTACGGAAGGTAATTTAGTAGAAGTTTTTATGGTATCTATTGACTGGCTGCGCAGAAATAGAAGAATCATCAACTTGCACTGAAACTTGTCGTAAAATGTGAAGGGTTGAAGTCGTTCAAAACTTAGATTGTCATTTCATTGTTTCTCACTGTTACAGAACAAAATTTATTTTTAAGTCTTTTCTTTTATTGCTAACTGTCCTAAAATAAGAAAGATCCTACGAATCATTAAAAATGGGAAGAGTTTTTTGAGGATTTACGGAATTTTTTATAAACATCAGTATCCGTTTTGTTAACCACCCACAATATTTGTAAATAGTTTTTACTAAATTCTGAATTTATTGCTTTATTTTTGTATTATTATTCTCCATTATTTGCTTAGATAAATTATAAATCTGTTGCTTTATTGTTGCTTATCTGCTACAGTCTGCTGTAATGTTGGAATTCAGATATTACCTAAATTTTCTTCACTGAACAAAACAGACTATGAAGGACCGTTTTCGAAGTGAACAACTGATTCAACACTGATAGTGTAAGATATTGTTACAAACCTGCAATAGTTTGTTCCATCGTCGGAAAGAAAGTTTTAAAGTCATCGGTACTAGACGGCATCCAGGTGGCGCGTCGAAGGTCTCAGAGCTTGGCACAAACTTGGCGAGCATTTGGCGACTTGGCGACGAATTTGGCTACTTTGGTGCCAAAATAGATAATACCCGAAACTTCGAGAATTTTCCCGATCCGTCCAGTAGGAACCGAGATACGCATCGAACGTTCCTGATTGGTTGAGAAGTTTCTAGCCCCGCCTCCTGAGACCTATAAAAGGGTCCACAGCTGCCAGACAGGCGAGTACAACTTTCTCAACACACAGATGGCGCCACTAGACAATGTAAAACCCAACCTAGAACTTATTCTGCCGTCTGAAATCGTTAAAGAAATTAAAAAACTGCGCGACAATAAAGCTCCAGGTTATGATAACATCACAAATAAAACTGTTAAAAAACTCCCCCCCAACGTTATAATAATCCTCACGATTCTTATACAAAAGATCTTGGAAGTAGGTCACTTCCCAACACGATGGAAGACAGCAACGGTGGTCCCAATTTATAAGCCAGGAAAGGACCCCACAAATCCTTCTAGCTACAGACCAATCTCGCTGCTATCAACTTTAAGCAAAATTGCTGAGAGCGTAATACTTAAAAGATTAAACGAACATTTAATAGAAAACAACACTTTGTGTCCAGAACAATTCGGGTTCAGGCCGAACCTCTCTACGACACATCAACTCGTTAGAGTATCCGAATACATCACAGAAGGATTTGCTAACAAACAGAAGTCAGGTGCTGTCTTCCTAGACATTCAGAAAGCGTTCGATCGAGTGTGGATTAATGGACTCGTATTCAAGCTAATTGAGAATCAGATTCCAGGCTATCTGATTCGAATACTAGAGTCGTATCTCACAGGTCGTTCCTTTAAAGTCAGAATTAAACACGAACTTTCCGACACCAAAAACATTAAAGCAGGGGTACCGCAGGGCTCAAAATTGGGCCCTGTACTCTTTTCATTATACATTAATGATATGCCCAAGCAATTCAACACAATGTTGTGCTTATATGCCGATGACACAGCAATACTGGCCAAGAACAAAAACCCTAACTACGTGCGTATCGCACTTAAGAGACATCTACACAAGCTGGAGGATTGGTTTCAGAAATGGAAAATAGAAATCAATGCCTCCAAAACGGAGGCGGTAATGTTTCACAGATCCCAAAAGCAGCCGGACTTCCCAAAATTAATTGTTAAAAATAGTCCCATCCCGTGGTCTCAGGAAGCTAAATATCTAGGAGTAATTTTAGACAGAAAACTTAACTGGAAAAAACACTTTAATTATGTTAGGGACAAGTTCCGAGCTCAGTCACGTAAATTTTTCCCCCTAATAGGCCGGAACTCAAAAATGCATAGGGACATGAAAATGCTTATTTTTACAGCCTATTTGCGTCCAGTACTCACGTACGCATGCCCTGTTTGGGGCCATGCTGCAAAAACCAATTTAAAAATCATCCAACAACAGCATAACCAGATAATAAGAATAATATGCAAAGCCAGACGCTTCATGAGAACTCCTGACATATGCAACGCACTAAGATACAAAACGTTCACTGAAACCATTAAACAACTGTCAATCAAATTCTACAATAACTTGGATAACAATAAAAATGAAGCAATAGCCCAAATGAAAAAGCACACCCCTAATATTAAAATCAAAAGACCCCGCAATGTACTACTGCTCTAATAATCCAGGCTAACTAACACTCTGAGTTCTCATGAAGCGACCAACCCACCCCGCAAAGAGACCTCTCTGATTCGCTGACAGAAAACAGTAGCCTAGCCTCTAACTTAGACAACTCAACTGCCAAAATCTACACCCACCTGGGTTTACACAGCTCCATGGACTGGCTCCGCCCACCACCGCAAGAACGCTCCACCATTGGACGACGAGGCACGCACCCACTCCTACACCCCTGACTCTTGATCCGCACAAGGCGACCTGACTCTTTCATCACCATCTCTTCCCCGACATCGGAACCAACAATGACGCTCCACTACATCTACCACTAAACCAAAAAGACCAGGGCAAGTTATGACGCCAAGGCTGAAAGTTACAAGGACCTTGGAGATAGCCTTGCTACGCAAGGCGGGCGCTCCGTAAAGTTTACCATCAGACAGGCGAGTAAAGTCCGAAGACGGAGCGGAGCAGGCGGAAACGACGGTGAGCAGCGACGGAGTCAAGCTAGTGCTGAACTGAGCTGTGCGCTACTGTCTGCAGTAGATTCTGGTTGTATACTGCTGTGTGTGCTGTTGTATGCTACACGTCTCGGGTGAAGATAATCGTCTTCTGTGCTGTATATAGTTGTCGCTTTTGTGCTGTCCTGTGTGTCTTCGTGTAAATAAACGTCGTTGTTTTTACTCTACTTCTGCCTGCTGATTGAGTGTTCTTTACACCATATCACTCCCACTATCCAAACGAACCCCGGCAGAAGAAATTTCGTAACAATATTATGCTGCTTTTGTAATTCCAGATGCAAAGGATATGTCAAATATTGGTGTACAGTAGGTATTGGCTTGAAAGAGCCTTTTAATATTTGAGTATAAGATTTCCAGTTTTATTTTCTCTGATATATTGTCTTTTTAAATTTCAGGACACAATTGAAGGAAAGATGTGTGCTTACCCTTGGAATTTATGCATTATTCGTTCAATAATAATACGTAATAATTTGTGACTGAATACTACTTTACAACACTATTTGGCTATCTTTTGCATTTTTAAAATAAATTTTTGCATTATATATGTAATAAAATAGTGATTTTGTATAATTATCGTCGTTATTCATAGTCACTGATAATTATGCATAATCACAAGATTAATCACATTTACTATTGCACTACATTATGAAGTCGGCTATCATGAAAAAAACGAATGTAAATTAGACAAAAGTATTGGAAGTTTCAGAAATTTCCCATTTTTTCAAGAGTAAGTGCTCCCAAAAGTAATATTTTCTCATTTAAAGTGATATTTTTTATGTCAATATGTTAAATTAGTATAAAGGCAAGATATAATTAAGTTATTGAGCAAATAAATTATTTAATTTTAAAAAAATAAAATACAAACAAAATGTGCAGGTTATCATTATCGGAATCCATTTTGATTCCCCCGGAATAAAATGAAATATAAAAAAAAATTCAAGTTCTTTTGATCATAAAAGACAATAAAAGAGTTTAACTGAAAAACATTTAATATTTAGTTGGGCCGTCTCGGGCTTCGATCACAGCAGCCACACAAGGATTTGCAACACTTCTTTCGATATTTCATGATGACAAACTTTAATTATTGTTTCCTAAAGTTCTCATTTTGTTCTGGGATGATTCTCAGTTATTTTCTTTCCCATTACACTCCATACATTCTCAATGAGGTTTAAATCTGGAGAGTTTCTTGGCTATGTAAGAACATTAATACTATGTTTTGCAAATGCAGCTTTAACCTAAAATAACGAATGCTTCAATATAGAGGTCAGAACTGAACTGAAATGAAATTTAAAAGTTTGTCATCTTTTTCGATATATTACAGGGTGCAAGATCTTGCTGAAATATCCATTTCTGCCTTGGAAGCTTGCCACTACGAGCCCTACGAAGCAATTGACCCTTCAACACACTAACATATTTGTCACCATTCATGGTTTCCTGTATGAAATGAAGTCGTCCGTTTGACAGATATGGCATGCACCCCCATACCATTACGCTTTCTGGGTTTTTTGACGTACGAACCAGGCCATTTAGCCTCATGCTCTCCTTTGCTTTACGCAAAACGTGGCCAGGCTTGTCAGATATTAAAGCAAAGCGACTTTCGTCGCTGAATATAACTTGTCTCCATTTCGAAATACTCTAATTTTTGTGCACCTTGGCCCACTCCAATCGTTTTTTCCGCATAGATTTCGTAAGTACTAGTTTTTTTTCCTAGATACTTGTGCTTTGTAACCAGTTTCACAGAGCCTCCTGCGAACTGTTCTGGGACTGACAATGACAGGCGTGGACTCATTCCATTCTCTTGTAAATGTAGCAGAACTTGCAAATCTATTTTTACGGTATAATCGTGTCAATGTAGCATCAACACATTTATAAGATAACCTCGGACGACCACTTCTAGGATTTTAATCTACGGTTTCTTCGGTTATGAATCTTTATGAGGCGTCAAATTGCCGACTCACTGCAATCGCACTGATCAGCAATCCTAGCATTTGAAATATTTTCTTGATGCATTAAAATAAAGCCTAGCGCTTCTCACGAGTTAACTCACACATTTAAAAAAAATGAACAGTTTAAACTGAAAATCAATGCACAGTGAACAACTTAGATAGTGCAATTAACTAAATGAAATCCTTCGCAGTAGAAGCGATTTTATAATAAACTACATGGATGATCCAATCTTTGCAGACGATTGTTTCACAATGGATGATTCGACAGCTTGAAACTTCTCCACCACATATATACTAAAAACTATAATTTTAAATGAAAAAATATTCCTTTTGGAGGGCTTATTCTTGAGAAAACAAATTTTCTCAAACTTGCAATACTTTTGACCAGTAGTGTATATATTTAAATACAAATAAAACAATGCAAAACAATACTCCCCGAATTAATTCGTTAAAGACGACGATGGCATTGAACAGGACGGCTAAGGATATATAATACTTATATCCCATAGTGAATAACAGATATTACGTAATTTTTTAACCACGGCTCTTGCTGAGAAAGCACTCGAGCAGTCAACCCCTGCTGTTCCAATTTTCAAGCTTCATCAGCGGGGGATATTTCTTCCGGACGAACTTTAATTTGCATCAGTAGCGATCACACGCCGTTTCTACTGTGACTCAGATTTAGAATCTGGAATACAATTCACAGAGCTTACACGGCGTTTCTTTGGTAGATTCAGATTTCAAATTTGGAATATACATCACAGAGCTTACACAGTGTTTCTTCGTAGACTCAAATTTCGAATCTGGAATACACATCAGAAGTGCTTAGACGTCGTTTCGTCGGTTCACTCAGATTTCTAATCTGGAATACACATCAGAGTACCTATACAGTGCCTTCTCGGTTGACTCATATTTAGAATATGGAATACACATTACAGTGCTTACACCGCGTTTCTTCAGTAGGCTCAGATTTCGAATTTGGAATATACATCACAATGTTTTCTCGCCGTTTCTTCGGTACATTCACATTTCGAATCAGGAATACACATCAGAGTGCTTGTTCGGCGTTTCTTCGGTAGACTCAGATTTCGAATTTGGAGCTCTTTGCCTTAAACACAGTGATTATCATGAAGCCACCATCACCTCTTAATTTAACTCGACCCAATAATATATGGAATAATGATTACTGGAACTTAGGATTCTTAAAAACCAAATAAAATATCATCTATCAATTGTAGTCAAAATTACGATATAAAATTTCCCATTTCATCATACAATCCGAAAGTAAAACGCGAAAAGAGTAGGATATATCTCCCCTCTACACACTACGCCTGTATTACCTAAAATAAGTCATTCTGAATTACGAATAAATTTCCAAATGATTTAACATTTCATTTGAATTTCTTCTCATCTTAAAAGCCTCTTTTGAAGATTCCGAATAAATAAATTCTTTTGAAATTTTAATTTAATATGAATGACTGAATGAAATCATTTTAGGTACAATTGCCTTATGATGGAAAATTTGCAACAGCAATCTGATTAAAAGCAGCTGGACATTTAACAGTATCAGGAATGTAATTAATGTCACAAACGCTGAGTTCTTGAGAAGTCACTTTAAATGCTCTTCTGTAAAATCGGGAGAAAGTTCAAATGAAAAGATTAAAGGCCTAGAGATAGTTCAATCTTCAGAAGAATAAAGGAAGGTAGGCAGAATATTCCAGAATGTTTGTAGAGGTCTGTTTAAGAGCAAAGATCAAAAGCATGGAGTTCAGAATGAGAATTCTGTCGAGGTGGCGGGAAATTCTCATTCCCAAAGCACGAACCCTCTCCTAAAATTATTCTAATGCATGGAAATGTTTATCCGGATTTCAGAGGAGCGTAAAAGCAGAGATATAAACTGAAAGGGTGATTTATGAAGGAAATGAGATTTTTAAAATTCAGAAATCTGTCTCGGCTAATGGAGATTCGGGGCTAATTAAATCTGTAAAGCTAGTAAGTGCTAATCATTTATTATAAATATCGTTACGAAAATGTGTCTATTGATATGAGATGGATGAAATCCAGTAAGTTTTATAATGATAAATATCCTTGTATTCCATAAAATACGGAATACAGAGATATACACACACACAAAAAAACTTGTAAAACAATAAAAGCACACAGCAACTCGCTCATTAAATGACAAAATAACGCAGCTTCTAATCGATTACGGATTGCTCTATTAGCTAACACCAGAGAAATTCATTCATTCGACTTCTTAATAATTCTAATATTTATAGGGTATTATCAGAGCATGGCATTATTCGAGAAGAATCTTCAGATCTAATGGAGATAAAGTCATAATTCTCGAATTTCCTAGAACTTACATTCTTTTTCAATCTCACCAAGGTCTAGTATGATTGAATTGCCGTCATTAAAAATATCAGCAAACTTTCGTTTATTAAAAGAAATCCCCCGTTTTCACTCGTAATATTAACATGGGAAAAAAAAGCAATATTTCACATACATAATAAAATCAACAATACAAAAAAAAGCCTTTTTCAAAAATAAATTTTTGTTTGAATTAATTTTTAATTTTAAAAAAATGGGTGAGAAATAAAACCAGACATTCTTCGGTTGAAAATCAGTAAATTTTATGTTTCCGTTTTTATAAAACTTTATATATTTTTAAGGAAAGTTACACTTATGCATTAAAATTAAAAATACAAAAAAAGAATTCCCAACAATCTGAAATCGCATCTCGAGCGTTTAAAATGCAAAATAATAAATTACAGTTGGATATAAGTTTTATATTTATGATTTAAATTCTGATTTATAAAATCCTTTCAGACCATTATATTATAATATGCATTGAGCCCTTTTCGATTCAGACAGGCAGGATCAAATAAATATCGAAATTGACATTAAATTAGTGTGTTAAAATCAAATCCTCTGAAATCTAACTCTTTTTAATCATTAAATTTTGGAAGTCTAAGCTGAAACATAGAAGGTATTAGTAAATAAAACAATTCATAATAACAACTTAACAATTTTTATACCATTTATATAAAAACTTAAAAATAGTTGCACAACCAAAATTTCTTAATATCATCGTGATTTAAATTAATTATTATCCTTTTATATTAATTTATCTTGAATATAAAGTAACATGATATGTCATTAAGAAAATGAAGCTTTCCTTTTATGTCACATGCAAATACAAACATTGCGAGTATCTAAAGCAACGAGCACACATTATGGAATGATAATAATGTCTAGATTTTGGATGAGTTTTGGATGCTGTACCTTTGCAAATCCAGAAAATAGATATATTTCTGTAAGTTATATTTACAATATATCTTTCGTCGAGGGCACTAACGTGGAGCGGAAATATGGACACTAGTGTAGCAATTGTACTGTAATTGTCATTTGCCTATATTCCGCCTTTATCAATCGTGAAATTGAAAAGTTTTATATAGCATAGCTCTCATGTTGCTTCAGAATAGACTGTCAATTATATAAACTGAACAAGTAAACTAATTAAATTGTCTTAAATGACAGCTAGTGCTCAATTAAAAATCTCAGTTACATTCATTTAAATTTTAAGGATATATTTAATAATAAAATCAGTTTAAGATTTTTTTTAACCTTTAGAAACTAAATGAAAGGTGAATTGAAAACAAAACCCGTAGAGTATTATTCCAAAACTCGACATAGAGCCATCTGGTGTCTATTCAGAGAAATAGCATAGTGTATCGAAATCTCATCAATAAATTAATTGCAAATTTAAGCAAGCCTCATTCTATAAGCCATCGTTTTAGAAGAAGAATATTATTATTATTATTATCATTTTTACCAGAGAGAGTTGGTTGGAAACCAAGAAAGATCTGCTTTTGTATGCGGGATTTCTATAAGTAATATTTGCCATCAAGTGTGTGTGAAGGGAAGGGGGGGGTAAAGGATTATTCCTTCATGTTATCCCTGCTTGAAAGTTTGGAGTGCAAAAATACTAGTACAATGCACCGCCCTTATCATATGACTATATATGCTTCAAATGTTTCCGAATTATCCTCACAACATGTTAAATTAAATACTTTTTCACTTTCTCTCTAATGTATTGGTCATGAACTTCTGCAGACATCAACACAAGCGGCATGTGTTGCACAAAATAAAGACGTTAAGTTTCATAAACAGAAAAAAAAGTTAAACCCGCTTTTATAGTATAAAGAAATTGAACTTATGATCCCTGGTGACTATCAGCAGCCATTTATCTCACTCACAGAATAAAAGAAAACATCTTCAGCAATGTTAAAACATGTCTAGACGAGTTATTGTTGCCATTAAAGTAAGACATGGCCTTATCTTCTAGTGAAAAAATAATAGAGAGCAATTCTTTAAAAGCGAGAAACGTGACTTATTTTCGTAGCGAAATGAAAGAAAAGACTCGGAAATGTCAATACAATACAGTCCACGTTTTCGTTTTTATTACCTTTTTGGAACATACATCTTTCTCTTAAGTAATTCATTACAAGAAAAGAAGTTAATAGGTCTTTTGAATCATTGTATTTTTGTCTAAAACTGAAAGATGCAGGCGGAAACAAAGCATTTCAATCATATGTTTTATGTATTAGTGTTATTAGAAGTGAATGTTTTGCCATAATGATAAATTAACATTAGCGCTAACTCGTTTTATAAGCCTCCAAAAAACAAAACAAACAAAATGAATTCTTTATTTTGTACAAAAACTCAAAAAATTAAGAACAAATTTTTCTTTCATACTAACTCAATTAATAAGTACAATATAAGGAAATAAATTGTCTTTTGGTATTAAATAATGTGATGCACAAATTTCAAAAGTTCACGATTAATATTGTTGAAGGAACCACAAAAAATGCATAGTTTGTAAATTAATAAAATATATTTCACCAAGTAAGATGTTAATATTTAATAATATATTATTGTAATACTACTGCATCATGAAAACAAATTTTTATTGCAGTAATATTACAATAATGTTATATTAGATGCAGTAGTATATAATACGCTAACATTGTGGCACAAAAATTGCTCTTATTACTTATTGCTGAATTGCAACAGAGAAATGTAAACATAACATTATACGAACGTTTCAAACTGCGTCGCTAATTGCTTTTATCATTGCGTGATTCAATGTTTCGCTGTAAAAGGAATTGCTAAATATCATTAGAAATGCTTTGGAGAAAGCTAACATTCTATTAAATCAGAGGAAACAAGATATAAAAAACAGGCATTAAACAGAAAGTACAACAAGCGGCTAAAATTGGCTCAGCCGTCACATGACAGATAATCCTTTTAACAAAGGCTATGCAAATATTTTACAAGCGTTAAAATAAACTAAAATTTCGCTAGATAGATAGTCGCTATGGCTCGATTATTCCTTAATAATCGTTTGAAACGCAAATCATCTGGACGAACAAGGTGGTCGCCAAGGGCGGCTAGTTATTATTAAATTACTATCGCATCCTATTAATATCAAGATACTTCAAAATAGACAAAATATATGAATATTTCTAATTTAATATAATTCAAAACCTTTAAACAAAGTGACAAAAATATATCCTTGGCTCATTAAATTTAGGTATATATACGAGAAAAATATTTCTCTTTCATCCAGTAGGCGATAAACTGGTCCAAATTTCAACTTGGAGTTTCCTGAAAACGTGTGAGAAAATTCCGTGTCCCCTAATGAGCACTTCCGTCGGAAGCTGAGTTAATTACATTCAACAACCCTTCGCTTCTCGCACTTCCGTAAGAGACAAGGCTTAGGAAATTTTACTGTTCTTAGCTGGCTAACCTGCGTGTGTTCTTTGATTCGACACATTTCGTAAGAGCAGCATGAAGACAGGTCAATACTCATTAGCATCTTTTCAAGTATATAGAAATTGAAATCTTGAGAAAATTAACAAAAATCGACGGAAGCTTACGGTGCGGGTAATGATGTATTTCTGTATCATTGTGTCCAGCTAAATAATTTTCAATATGATTTTGACTATAATATTTGAAAGAATGCTAGTTTGGAAGACTTGCTAATACTTAATGCTACGAAAATCGATACTGAAATAACAATATTTAATTTTATTTGACTGTTTATGTGGATCTAGGTAAAAACATCATTCAAAATACTTAGACTTCTATGTAGTCAATTAGAATTGTTACATGTTGTAGGTGTTTTCGAGCTTCATCCAGTTTTAGAATGTCTTGAATGTCTATCACAAAGAACTAGATAAATACAAATTAACCTAAAAGATTAAATCATTCATTTATAATTGGATCAGAAATACTACTACTAAAATTTTTGTTAATAATGTATTTTATAAATACCTTACACATATATGCTATATAAGATTAACGGCACTTCGCTGTTAAGTCTTGAAGGATTAAAATGCAGTCCTGATGAAAAGTCATGGCTCAGTTTATTTTCAAGTTGAAGGATTACAGCAGAACATTATAGTATGTAATTTTAAGTTAGTTATTATAGTTAGAGAGTGCAAACGGTCACCTGTAAATATACGAAAACGCACTGAAGCTTAATATACAAATGTATGAAAGTTAAAAAAAAAAGTAAAAGAGGAAGTTAGCGATCTTTTGACCATTTTACAGCTCAGAAAGAAGACTTTCCTTTTCAGAAGTAATATTGGAATTTAATCTAAAGAAATACAGCGGGTGCTACGCGCATTTTATATGTTGATATTACATGCTCATTTTCGGTTAAATTCAGTAAGTGGGAAACAATGAAATTTATAAAATGTTGATCAATTAATTGATAGCATATTATACTTATACAGGGTGTTGCCGAATTCGACCGACAAATTCCAGAGGGTGATACATGCAACATGGAGTCCCAAACGACGTTTAGGGGGTGAAAATAGCAAAAATATAAGGAGTCGGCAAACTTTTGGAAACTGTAAAAAATTAATAACAAAATAACAAAAGATGTTTCAACTATGAATTTTTTAAGTGAAAGCACATTCTAAAAGGCTATTTTTCATGTAAGTAACATGCCGATTTGATGAAACAGAGGGTCGTAAATTATTGAAAACAAAAAAGTAGTTTAGAACTCTTATCTGCAAAAATATTAAAACTTAAAAAAAAATCTTGAAAGTATAAGGAATTTTATACTCTTTAATTTGATATAAGTCTGTAGTGTGAAAACTGAAGAGGTTTTAAGATATTCAAGAAAAAGTAAAATGTTTGCCGGGAAACGTCGCTGCAACGTCGGTACCGATGTTTACAGAGCGTGTTGCCAAATTCTAAACTTAAATTTAGAGAAGTGATAGTAGGCATTAAGGAGATGAAAAATTATCATAAAACATAGGGTCGAAGAGACGTTTATTCTGTGAAAATCGAAAAAACAGACATCGAAGAGACAATTAGCCTGGCGAAGAGAATGGCCCTAAGAAGAAAGGATTTGGTACAAGGTAGTCGAGAAGAAGAAGCTTTCTCTTATCTAAATTTTCCATGCGTTCGAGGAATATAAAAGCAGCGAGAATTGCAGAATTGATGATTCGAGGAATATAAAAGCAGCTTATATTCATTAAAGAGCAGTGCAGAATTGATAGTCGATAAGTTTCATTCGTAAACAACATGTCAGATTTCACGAATGACGAATATGCGGATACGCATTTAATTTACGATCGAGTGGATGGTAATGGACGGCTTGCACACAGAATATACCAATAGCAATATCCAAGTAGGCATTGTTCACACTTCACACCTTTGCAAATATTAATAGACGATTGCGGGAGACAAGATCCTTCAGAATAAAGAGGCCAAATGCAGGAAGCGAACGCCTCAGTGGCGCAAAGTACCTTGTTTTCTTGCAGCACGGGTTTACACAGGTTACACAGGTTTACACGGGTTTACACAGTTCCGGATTTACTGCAGCAAATACCGGCCATTGCACGCCAGAACATGTGGTTAATGCATGATGCATTAACCAACGCATTTTTTGAATTATGTGCGTAACTACCTAGATGATTCATATCCTGAGACGTGGATTGGAAGTGACGGATCTGTTGATTGACCTCCATGTTCGCCGAACCTTAATCCCTTGGATTTCTTCTTCTGGGGCCATATGAAATTTCTTGTTTATCAGACACCTTTGGATACATTGAAAGATCTCGTAGCACGGATCGTCGTCGCTGCTGGAGAAAACGCAAGCACACCTGGTATATTAGAGCGTGTCCGGTGGTCCTTTAAACGTCGGTGTCGGTTGTGTAATGACCTTCGCGACCGCAACATTGAGCAATTTTTATAAATGTTTCTCATCGTCTCCTTTCTTATGTTAAAATGTATGTGCTGTAAATGTATATTGTATCTGTATTCCGGAATAATAAATTTTCATTGTCGTTTGCTACTTTATATTTCTTTGAAAATTCTTATCGCGATGTATACTATTATTACTCCTCAGAATTTTTCGATAGAATTTTGCAATACCTTCTGTAAACATTGGTGCCGATGTTGCAGCGATGTTTCTCGGCAAACATTTTAGTTTTTCTTTAATATCTTAAAACCTCCTCAGTTTTCACACTACAGACTTATATCAAATTAAAGAGTATAAAATTCCT
>JAPMOR010086514.1:0-15813 GCA_026543865.1 Argiope aurantia
CTGCAGCAAAATGTCTGAACTTTCCGCTTGAATGTAGCCGTGACATATCTTTAATGAGTCTCCCTTGTGGTGGTAGTAAGAGTTACTGAATGAATTTTCGGGCTTCGTATGCAAAGCAAGGGAGTTGGCCTGGACCAGGAAGTAGGGTGTCGTCTACTCCCTGGCATGGAGTACTTACTCTCTACTCTAGTTTTGATCCATAAGGACGACACGACAAGGTCATTTAGTTCATGAAGATGGGTTGGGGTTTCAGAACGGGTTTTGATTGAAGTAGCCGTCACGGAAATGTTAGCAGACTTAGAGCGCATTTTATGTCAAAAATAGATTTGTGTTTATAATAGTGATGAAAAAAGTTTATGAAACTGTTATTTGTTTATAAAGAGACATATTATTTAGCTGGTTCTTATAAATGTGTCTAGTGCTTTGGTTGTGCTGACAGAAAACTTATTTGCAGTCTGGGGTGTTTGGAAGTATCCATTCAAAATTTAAATTTGTTCATGCATGCTTGAAATATGAATACATTAACAGTAATTATATATATCATATAGATACATCGATTTACAATATTTTCGTAGATTAAATTATATGCACATACTAGCTGGCCGCAGAAGAAATATTTTGGAAATTTTTCAAATTTCAAATAGCTATCTTGTTTAATTAGGAATGGTATAAATAATGATATTTATTTTCTTGTCTACAATGAATACATTAATTGAAATTGAATGATATATAAAGTCGAAGTATAAATAACATTTATTCTATTATTTATTTATTTATTACTTTAGATATAATAATTGCACTATGCCCTATAACCTTCGCGCAAGTGCAAGCGATAAGTTGGCAATGTTATATCGCAATCGGATGAACGGTACGTCCGCGCATAAACTACGAATAAATAAAAATTCATTTTTATATATTAGATAAATATTGGCAATATTTGTCCTTTCTTAAAATATATAGCTCTTTGAACATTTCAGCACTGTGTATGCATCTTTTATAAGAATAATTGTGAAGTAATAAAATCACTTTCGAAAGAAAGAAAAAAAAATGTACTTTGATCTCACGATTTTCATGACAATATATTTGTCCTGCTTTTAAAAAAAATTGCTTGTGTTGTTTTTCTTATGGCATGCAAGTTTCAAATATAAGCTCTCATTACAGTAATGCCATCACGGATATAAGTTATTTAAGCTAAATTACATTTTTAAAATACGTCACGAATATATGTTATTTACTAAAATTACAGTTTTCTTCGATAATTTAGAAGGCAATTACAAATAACGAAGCAACGAAATCAACATTTCGGAAAATATATTTCGGGAAAAGATAACATAATAAATATGAAATTGCTTTTCGATGGCTTACATCAACTTGGATTCACCTTCACCATGATTTCTACTCTTCTACCGATATATTATTTATTTACCAATATATTAGATATTTTTAATCCATTAATATTAGAAATATCTTTTTAATATTAATATCCCGTAATAATTCAGTTTTTTAAAAAATATGTTGATTTTCTTAATCTGGGGTTTTAAAAATAAACTTTTCTGTTGTTATCAATAAAATATGAATAAAGCCTGATGTTTCAGAAACTGTGCAGTATATTTTGAATTTAGTTTCTTTAATGAAAATCAAAGCTAACATATCTTTTAACCACCTTTAATGTCTGTGATTTAAACGGAAATTTAAGAAATACAGTAAAACTTTGATTGAAAAAATGTGAAATTTAAAAATACTTAATGTTTAACGGACAAATTTTAAATAATGTATAAATTACAGTTGGAAGAAAAATCAATAACAGAAAATCTTTGAACTGGTGAATTCAAATTTATAAGCATTTTTTAAACTTATGGTACATGAATAATAAGTATTCTGTTTGTATATTTTATTACTCAATTTCATTTGTGAACAATTAATTCAAATATTGTTCACGATGCAACTTTTGATTTAATGGGCATCAGAATTTACAAATACTCTTTCGCCTCTATAATTTGTTTAATCAAAACTTTACTGTATGCTCTTTCATTTACATGTTTTTTATCGATATTAAGTCAGCTCCTTTTCTGGTTTTAAATATTGTTCACCACGCAGCTGGTGATTTAATGGGTGTCAGAATTTGCAAATACTCTTTCTCCCCTATGATTCATTATATCAAATGTTTACTGTACGATCTTTCATTAACATGTTTTTCATCGATATTAAGTCCGTTCCTTTTCTGGTTTATTGAAAAATCGGATTTATAATGATAGTTTGTTTACACATATTGTTTTTAGGAATAATAATTTTCTTCCAATAATTTCAAGACAATTCACCAATTGCGAAATTGGATTTATACAAGGATATTTGTGATTTTAAAAATCGTTATAAAACTTTTTTTTTTGTATCACGAACACTATCAAAATTGTTTTACTCCTTATTTTTATTACTTTATTCCTTATCTTCTTTAATCTCAAATTCTTAATACCATTGTTATGTTGAAACTTATTTAAAAATTGTCATTTTTAATCATATAATCTTAGATATTCAATTATCTCATTTATATTTCACCTTGCCTCCATCACAAAAGTATTCATGTACACTGGCAATTTCTTCTGAAACCCTTTTAATACATCATTCCCCCTTCCGCAAACACCTAACTATTCGGTTTAAAAGCCGAATCCTTTCTCAACAGAGCTCTAATTGAATTTTAAAGCTCTTTCATTCAAATGCTGTTGGATCTCATTTCGGCGCGCGAAATAAGCCCCTCACAACTGAAACCTCTTAAGTGTTATTCTCGTAATTAACTTTTCTTTAAAGCACTTAAGCGCAGAAATCTCCTGGTCCAGAAGGAGAAAAGCGCACAATCTACTAACCGAAAAGGAGAAATACATCTCTTGGGAGGAACAGTTTCGATTTCCTGCGGAATAAAAATGTTTCACAACATAAAAAATGCCGCGGAAAAAGCGAAATAGTGGAGAGGGATCCTAGAAAATTGAGTGTGGACTACCTAGGCAATCGTCGCATCGTTGACCTAATTACTTTCACCGTGGTACGTTATTACGATAATTGGAAAAGCTTGAATTCCGCAAGCGACGCTAATTTCGTGAAGTTTTCTGGAAAATAGGCCTGTGCATAATTTAGTTGATTGCTAGACAGCGTTAATCATGTCATCAAATCAGGAGGAGTGGCACTGTTGGTTGGAATAGGTGAGTTCCCAAGTATCCTGGGAGAGTTGTCTATTCAAACAATGGCCCATGATTGCTCTTTCAGTGCTTTTCAGTTACAGTTGGGGGGTTATTCAAGGTGACGTTTATTTCTTTCGCAGTCCATTGGTATTCCCTGAAGTGATATACTTGTATAAAATGTGGACGTGCCAGAGAGGATTTATTAGTGTTGCTTAATTATGCCTGTGTATTATGTTTCTTGGTAAATAATTGAATAGCATGAATAATTGTATCTTCATGAAATTAATGTTTTATAGTATTTTAACAAAATTAGGATATATTGCACTTATGAATTCAGATTTACAGTACATTTGGGAAACTTCGTGTAAGGAATCGGATTAATCAGTTAAAACGTGTTATATGCTAATATAACATATAATACGCTTTTTATTTTTTTAAAAAAATTACGTTTAGAAGTAACGAACCAAAGACATCTTGAAACTATTTGATTGGTTACAATTTGTTACTATCGTATTGCTGCTGTAATTTTAAAATTGACTTCAATAATGTAAATAATATATGAGTTATAAGTTATTTGAAGAATTTTCTTGAAAATTGCAAGCAAATTTTTTATCATATGATCAGGATAAGAAGATGGCAATTTCTGTGATGCTGATTCTTTAGATAATAGCTTATGGTGTTTTTTTTCA
The DNA here is from genome assembly GCA_026543865.1 of Argiope aurantia. Taxonomy (NCBI): domain Eukaryota; kingdom Metazoa; phylum Arthropoda; class Arachnida; order Araneae; family Araneidae; genus Argiope; species Argiope aurantia. The sequence continues at coordinate 3,860 of JAPMOR010086514.1, forward strand.
ATTTTGTTAGAAGTTTTCAAAACGCTTTTTCTTCCTTTCTGAAAGCGTTATAACATGAAAAACGTAAAAAAAAAAATTGATTTATTTTTATTTTCCTATCTGAGGGCTTTGATCCCTGTTCAAAAGTCCCACAATGAGAACATTATTTGCTTACATTTTCAATATCTAAATATTGAATCAATTTTTCACATTTTTTTCACCTACTTAGCAGCACACTTAATTGAATGTTCACTTATATCTATTGAACACTAATATCTATATATCACAATAAACACTTATATCTTAACGTACAGTATTGAACCAATATCTATAAGGAAATACTGGCCGGATAGCTCTGGGGGGTAGGGTAATCATCATTATTGTATCTCTGACTAGCATTATGGAACTAAAAGGGGATAGCAAAGACATCGATGAATTGGTGGTAGAACATAACCGGAGATCTTATTAATTTGTAGGCACTAAATTGGATTGAAAGGTATTAACCGATATCTTTTAGTTTTGAGAAAAATAAATTTTAAACAGGTTATGGAATTTTAAACAGCTAATGCAGTATTCTGTGCGAGAACAACAACAAAAAAATTACGGATGAGATTTGATCAGGAGAGATGAAATTATTGACTCAACAGAACACCAATCTTCCAGCGAAGTAAGAGAAATGCACAAAGAACGATCAATTACCGCATCAAATGCTCGGAAACATCACCCTAATTTAAACAGTAGCTAGCTATGTGAGTTAAAACTCTTAACAATAATGTTGTTTATTTTCACAAAAAATAGACAAAGAGATAAAGTAGACAAAGACGTATAACAACAACAATTTATACACCTTCTTTGTATTAAAAAAAGCATACATTATAAATAATTAATTATAATTTTTTTTAGTATTTTTTTTAAATTGGGAATGCGTTGTCCTATTTTACTTGGATTCCTATGGAAAAAAATTGTTTGACTTAAAGAATGTTTCACAGTACGAATGAGATTCGAGAACGAATTGTTCTTGTTAAACGAGTTTTCCGATTATTTTTCGTTTCATAAAACTTTTAGAGTTTCAGAGAAACCAATGCAATTTGTGTCCCTGTCCTACATATCTAATTGGAGTATTATGAAATTAATATATTATTAAACTATAAGATAACTATTTTTAAATTATAAAAATATCATTTTGCGGCTTTAATCGCAGAAGCCAAATATTTTCAATTAAAATCTTTTACACCACTTACTATGAAATTATCAAGTTTTAATACCCATCAATTAGATTGATTCTGTCGAGATTTTTAGGTACAGTAAGCTTTTTTAGTCGTCTTCGGCTAATTAATTTCGGCAAACTAACTAAATGATAAATAAGAAGTAATACTTGCGTAGTGCGTAATTTTTAATGCAGTGCGTAATTTTTCATGATCTAAAACAAGGAATACATTTTAAGTTATTTATAAGTATAAATAGACATGGATTGAAAAATGTTTTTTATTGAATTAGAACCAATTCTTCATTTAATTATGTACTTCATGCAGAATTTGCTGTAATAAAGGTCACTTTTACATTTCTAAGATTTTTTTTTCATTGTTAAAGTATTGTGATTTCGATTTTAGGTTTTGCTTTCTTTATCATCATATATTGCTAGGTGTTTTTTTTTTTTTTCTGATTTTGAATTAAAAAATCTACATATTGCCTTTGTTCTTTAGTTATATTTTGATCTAAAGGTTTTAGCTTATATGTATCTAATTTTAAAACAAATGCGAATGCTGTTGCTTTATATTCAATTTTTTTAAAAAAAATCGTTTTTAATAAACAAAAAAAAAATCATGCATAAACAAATCTTGGTAATGGACTTTTATGGAGCATCTGTGCCTAATATTTCTTTGCAGAAGGTTAAAATAATTATTTCAGCGTTGCAAATTCATAAATAGCATAATATCATGTTTCGTCAAAAAAAAAAAAAAACGTCACCTGAATTCCAAAACATAAAAAGCAAATTTGCAAATCCAGTAGGTGAAAAAAAAAGTAACCATGACCTGCTGCCCTTTATTCTTTCGCGATTGAAAACTTCAATTTTTCGCGCTATTTTGTCTTTTACGTGGTATTTGAATCAACTGTAAATTGATAAACTACCTACACAATGTGTGACGCCGACACTAAAAATTCGAGTCAATGCTGCAATAAACCAAATCAAAAATGCTACCAACATTTTTCTAAAATATTCCTGTATCAATTTAAGTGGGTAGCCGTGTGTTCAATGTAGAGGACGAAGGGAACAACGTAGGTATTCAGAGGGGTCGACGATAAGGAATTTAGTTATGAGGTCACTCGCCTTGAATGCTATTGTCCAACGTCGTGTCCTCCCAGCCTCCCCCCCCCTACTCAACAATTCTTACGATTGGATAGCATCTGTTATTTATTGTTTCCCTTTTTTTTTCCCCGTGGTCGCATATCTGTTGTAGACGGTTGTTGCCTTATATCTTTATTACTATTATTATTCCTTTAAAAAAAACCCTATTGTCCGAATATGGATGGGGTTCTGTAAACTTCGCAGTAATTGTATTTTTTTTTTTTTTTCACTTGCATTTTTGCTCTGTAATATGGTTCCTACCAGCGGTATCTTCTGAGGAATATCTATGATCTTTTAGAGAGACACAATATATTTAAATGAAATAAAATGAATCTGTGTGAATAGTTCTCTGTGGCGTCTCAATTTTTGCAAAGTCAACAATTGCTGTACTTTTTTTACTTACATTTTTTTTCTTAGTAATTTATTGACAAGAGACTACTAGTAAGAAATGTGAAGGAACTTTCCACTTGGATTTTAAATTTGTGATTTTGAAGTTATCAACAGCGATAGTTTCCTGGATTGACAAGCAATACATTTAAAATCACTAAATCAATTTTTTTTAAAGTTTGGATCAATGTTTTTTAATTCAGAAAAATGTGTTTCTGATCGAACGGTTTGCTAAAAATGATAATTGTATGATTTTTCTAATCATCATTGAACATCATCTGTTAGCTCTGTAACCTTCGGATAATTTTTGATTTATCTATGGCTATCCCATTTTATCAAAAATGCGTACTTGAAACTCTACAATGAAATAAAAATATTCAATATCTTATGAAACTGTGTATCTTCTTATATTAAAATGTCTAATAACGCCTCAAGTAAATTTGGTATTTTAGTTTGACATTTTTTATAAGATTTTGAGCAAATAGTTATGTATGAAATTATTTTCGCATCTTAAATATTTTATTTATTTAAATATGTGTAAATAAATTTAAAGATTTTATAATAATTAGGACGTATTAATACGAATTTTCTGTATTAATTCGCATCATATTTTTGGTACAGTTTATAATATTTCGTGAAATTAATAAATGATTTCAAGGAAAAAAAATTATTCACTAGTAATATTTCTAAATATTAGAAAAGCGCTTCATTATTTAATAATTTTATTTCATTTCATTTATTTAATAATTTATAAATTATTTTAATGATTCTGTGATTTTACTTCATTGTAACTAAATTTCCTGGGCATCAGTTGTTTGAATTTGTTTTTATTTTTAAATATATGTCGAATCCCTGAAACTGCAAATGAAATTATTCTTTGAATAACAAGGTTTAGTACAATATAGCCTTTCAATGAAAGTTTATGGCTACATCATTTTAATTATTTCGAATACACTACAAGTTTTAATATCATTAACACTATTTCATTTTTATGAATATATCTAAAATAATACAAAGGAATGATTTATTTTCCTCTAACAATTTAGACGAATTTTTTCCTCTAATTAAAATTTATCTTTATAATTTTAAAAATTATGTAATTTGGAAAATGATGTTCAAATAAAATTTTGAAATACAGTTGAATCATGAAAATTTTAGTGAATCTTTTTGTTTAACATTCATGAATTCTAATTATATTAATTTATTTTTTAGGATTTCAAGTGGTGTTTTGAATTGTTCTTTGTGGTAAGTTCAGTTTATATATTTAATTAGGCTTATAGAGCCGAATTTTAACTTCCAATATTCATGATTTTATAGTTGTTATTCTACTTCATTTTCTATAAAAATCAACCAACTTAACATTTTTTTTCTCTTGAAGATCTGAAAAAGTATTTAACATTAATTAATGGACGTCATTTATCAATTTAAAGAGGGGGATGGGGTGGATATCTAAAAAATAGAAGAATTAAAATGGGATTAAGATTCTTTTAAATTTAACCTTTTTATGTGTTTTTTTTATTATACCTTTTATAATTTTTACCTATTATAATTTTTTAAAAAATCCACTTTTTAAATTTCTATAAATTGAATTTCATATTTCCCAGTGCAACGGATGAAAGCTTATCTTTTAAAAATGCTATTCTTCATTATCAAAATATCATTTTAGTTTTCTTTTTTCTCTCTAAATTGAGAATACTACACACAGAAAAAAAATCTGCTCTTATTTCTTTTGCTTTCTTTATTATTACTTTATTTTAATATTTCTGTACGATAAAATGAATACTCTAAAATATAAAGTTCTAAAACTTTCTTTTCATTTTAATGTGTGTCTTGTTTGGAAGACTTTGACAATATTCTTTTCATAATCGATTTAAACAGTCAACATTAATTACTATCGTTTAAAATTATTTATTTATGTTTCATAATTTGAGCTCGCATATAATTATTTTAGTGATTCATTCAACTGTTGCATATTATTAAAGACATCTTTATTAAATTATGTTGAGTGATATTAATAAAGCTAAATTTCGATATCAAGGAAAAAATGACTTAATAAACTGATAATGTAATCTCAAATAATACATAAAGAACTGAACATTCAAACATATTTCCACTTCAGAACTTATGCCTTTTTATGTGGATTAAGAATTTGCAAGTCACAAGCACATGAAATAAAGTAGTCTTTTCGCGTTTATATTACGTTGGGCGATGAATTAACTTGAAAATAAAGCATATACTTAGTATATCCTCCTTACGCTCTCAATTCAACGCATTTGCAGATTTATAGAAGTTGTTGAGTTATTGAGAAATACTAATCAAAGTAGATGCATGCATGTAACTAAAAGAAAAGCAGAAAATGTTATCAATGTATGCATTTATTGGTAAATTGTGTATAAGTCAAAAACGTATAGATTGCACGTTTGTGTTGTAAGACATAACAGTTCTTTTTTGAAATTAGAATGAGTAACATAAAACACTTATAATATAAAAAAATTATAAAAACAAAAAAGGTATTTAAAAAGAATCTTTTCGGAAAAAGAAATTTTGGTGGTTAATGATTGAGCTACATTTTTAAATAAATGGTAGAACAAATACAGAAGCTGCCATTCCGCCCTAAAACTACTCATATTAGCCCAAAAACAAAACATCAAAGCACTATAATTATCAAAATTCACGTGCTTTCATAAATAGTTCATTCCAAAATACTAGGCACTTCTTTTTTTCTTTAATTCCATTTTACAAACATCCACTCCCTTTCTTTTGTAAGCCCGACAGAACTATTTACTCGAACAGTTTTAGTATTCTTATGATCATTACATAAAAAAGGTACTCGCGGAGAGAAAAAAAAAAATACTCTGGAAATGCAGATTAAAAAAAGCGGCTTTATTATTTAAAAAGCTTTTCTTACTCCTGCCTTGACTACTGTAACGCTGAGCCTTGCGTGCCTCGGAAAAGCGTTTGGACAGGCCTGCCTACATTGGAACAGACCTTCTGTCTGAATAGGACTGCAATTTTTTTTCTTTTCTTTCTGATTGTAACACAATTGTCTCCGTAGTGTTTTTTCCCCCTTTACCTGGAAGTTGTCCAGTAGTCATAATTAATTCATTTTCATTCCCCGTCTCAGAAAGAGGGGAGCTTATTGATCGCCCCTGCCCTTTACAGGTTTCAGTGCTTCGAATGACGGACGGAGAAGGCAGAAATAAAGATTATTCCTGCAGTTGCATGGAATCACGTAATTACCTACTGTGTTAGAGTGACTGCCGTTCTTTTGTACGTGACCAGCTAAATGTAAATGTAACGTATGGTGTGTAACTTTTCTATTCCCAAGACTTTTATGAAAATCAATTCTTCTTTTTGTTGGATTATATAATTTTCCAAGTTCCATTTAAGAATTGATTATTTTTCAGTATTACATTTAGGTATTTAATAATTGTGATTAATGACTATAATAATTTAATGTTTATTGTGAATAATACCTTATTTTTAATGGTACACAATTCAGAATAACCAGCAATTGCCGTGGCTTAGTTGGTTTGGTTTGGTTTTGTGTGGTTTATTGGCGCAAAAGCCTTATTTGGCTTCACTGCGCCAAGCGTACGGTAAAATCAGATTTTTAAAAGGAAGTGTAAATTGTTAAAATCACATAAAATGTGTTGATGCAAATATTAAAAACAATTTTTAAGTAACAATCATGAATGATGTTAACAATAATCAATCATATTTTAAAGTAACAATAAAATAATCATGGGAAGAAGACGCATTTAACATAGAAGGAAAATCAAATAAACGAAAAAGGTGTTAAATACAGTTAGGAAAACCAATAGCTCTTAAAAATTTTAAATTATTTGGGTGGTAATTTTCATCCACCAGACCCTGCAAGTAAAGAGAAGAGGAGTACAAAAAAAGTGACCATGATGAACATTAAAATCAGAGCATTCAATTCGTTTCACACTAAAAGCATTATGACACGTTTGACATATTGGCACCCTTTCACCAAAGATGAGATTTAACCGTATGTCTGGCCAGGTTTGGCATTTGCGCCACTAAACCTCACAATCTTCCTCCTCCTCACCAAAGATGAGATGACAATGAGTATAGCGGGTGTGTTCTAAACGGATGCGAGTGAATTTGACCTCGCGTAAAGGGGAGCAGGCCACAAACTCATAGTAGCCCTGATAGAATGACGCTTACTATGGATCTGCAGATCCCATGCCAATTGCCGAGTTGAATGAATATGTTTAGTGACCTCTTAATATCACAATATGGAAGTCCGTGGAACAAATAAGAGTTTGTAGATTTTGCCGCTGAATCAACCTCTTCATTTCCAGAAATGCCTACATGACTCCGAATCATACTTAAAAGGATATGAAAACCATCATTTTGCAAGAGATGCTAAGTGAATAGAATTCTTATCGCAGTAGATAGATACATCCGATTGTTGTAGTGCGAAAGTGTCTCCAAAGCATTCATACTATCGGTATAAATAATAAAGTTACGTTGAGGAGAAGGCGAAATTTTCTGAATTCAATGGCTCAATCGGCTGAGCATCTCATTTTTGATCCGTGGGTCCATGGTTCAAATCCCAACCATGGTTTTTTTTTATCCAAAGAATGGAATTCTTTCATTTAAAATGCTAACTGCTGTTTATCCAATATCTGGAAGATTCTAGATCTTTCTTAAATATTTAAATTTTCTTGTTCTAGAACATTTTGTTATATGTATAAAAGCTGAGCCTCATCGGTAATGGGTAAATTCTTAATCTCGTGCTGTTGCGAGTTGTTTCATCCTAATAAATCTAATTGTTTGTTTAAACTAACGGTGTAGTTCTTTACATCTTCGTTATAATATATATTTTTAAAATTATTCAAAAAGAAGGAACAGATTTATAATTTTTATTTCTAATGAGAGACAATAGATAGATACACATACTATCCATATCTGGATCGAAAAAAATTTTATTTTTAAAATTTAAAAAGAACCCTTTTATGCTCCATGTTATGCTGCAAATATTGAGTCGAAAGTCCCATTTCTCACTACACATAAAATAACTGGTTCCTGGTTATTGAAACTCATCGCTGCAACAAACTTGATTTTTCAGATCTTTAAATAGGTACAAGTGGTACACTCCGTTAAAAAAGTGTCCGGACACTGCTCCAGACTAATTACCAGACAATAAAACTGTAGATGCCTGTTACTGTAGAAATATGTTCTCTATAGATATGAAACATTTCTTCGTGTAAGATTTCTCTGTATTTAGATGTACACAAACTCAATTTTTTCAAACATCAACACCCAATTTCGAATACATATGTTATTTCTCTAAATTAAAATATTTCAAATGCATATAACATTTTGTGATTCTGAATGAATGGTTTATGAGTTATAAGCAATTGAAAATTTGAATTATTAATATTAAAATAGTTGTTTGCATACATTAAGAATTAGTTTTTCTAATATATTTCTGGTTATTTTGAATCGATTGGTCTAGAATTGGATATTTATATATTTCTCATCATGCAAAATCTGTTTAATGACGAAAAGGTTCAGATTGAAATGAAAAAAAATATGATTATGCAAAAATAAATTTCTAGATGGCCCCTTGTGAATGCAGTTTGTATATATTTAAAGAGGACATTTGTCTTTGAATTTGTTAGAGATTAGGAGCAATAACTAGTGTCTGATTACTTTTTTTGATGTACATGCATGCTGTATTTTATTTAACACCATGAGTAAGACAACATTCGAATCGAGTTTAGATATTCTTAAATTTTCATCTGATATTCAAGGATGATCACTGCTTTTTTCCATGTATGTGCAACCAGATTATACAAATTTCTTCTACCACTATATATCTACTTATAACCAGGCAGAGCTTACGTGTATTTCATTTTAAATTCAAGTTTCATTGCAATTGTGGACTCATTCTATATACTGCAGCAAAAAAAAAAAAAAAAAAAAAACTAACTCGTAACAACTAACAGCCCTGTTTTTACTGGTATTATAAGAATGCATATATATATATATTTTTTTTACCCAGTCATGTATTGCTTAAAAGAAACTTATCTTGTTTGTCTTATAAGATAAACTCCTGAAGATAGTTTTACTTTTATTACCGTGTCAGATAGTGTTACTTCATTTGTGATAGGTTGCCGTGTAGCATTTCTCCTTGTCTGATGTTATGTCCCATATTATTAATCTATGTGTGATGGCTTGTAATATTACTCCATGAATGATAGATTATCTTCTTGTATTACTCTATGTGTTAGAAATTGATTTAATTGGCTTATTTAATGAGGTTAGAACAAGTAGCCAGAAGGACAACGAAAAATGACCTGCCGAGTTTATCTTCTAATAAATGTAATGAAAAAAAGTAATATTTTTTTTTCTCCAAAATAATATTTGTACAGTTTTTTTTCTTTTAATAATTTGAGGATTAAAGTATGAATGGTCGCGCCAAGAAAAATTTCAACTTATACGACATAATTTCAATTTTTTGAATTATGGTGATTCATTAATCCTTTTCCCTGCATTTTTTTTCCATTAGATGGTAAGGACAAAAAGTATATTTTTTAGCCCCACGCAGATACTTTGAAGCGATTTTACCAAATTTTATTTAGTTACTAATAGATAATTATTAATATTAATTATTTATTACAGTCGTGGCGCTAGTTGATTTTAAATTAATGCAAATGAAATAGTGATTATTATTACATATAAATATCACAATTAAATTACAGTGGTATAACAAACATCATTATGTTAGGTAATTGATAATGGGTAAAACCATACAAAAATAAATTACATAAATGAAACAGAAGTTTCGAAAAAATATTTGTGGCCATTTTCAACAACCCAATAATCTAGAGGCATTTTATAATTTCAGAAGTAACTATAACACGGTTATCATTAAACATAATGATTTGCAAACACCGAAGTATTATATTATAGAATATTTTGAATACCGAGGAATACTAAATATTTTACTTAAGCTATCACAAAATATGAAACAGTATTTCCAAGATATTCTATCTTCAAAAAACGTTTACTTAAAAATCTAAATTTTGACTTAAAACTTGATTTTAGGTTATTATTTTTAAACAAAATCTCATGAGACAAATTTTTGTTCTCAAAGATGCTAAGTCTATATCACGCAATACAATGCTGTAAAAAATGATTCTAACATTTATAGACTCCGTGCAATATCTATTGATAATATTATGAAATAGGTATGTGATAGAAATAAAAACATTTTATTTTTCAATGCTGAACAAATACTATAATTGTTAAAATGTCTATTGCAATATAGAGCAAAAAGAATACAAAATTAATTCAAGTTATTCCTTTATTAATGCTCAAAGTCTTGAAACTTCTCTGCTTAGATAAATTATCAAGTGGTACAATGAGCAATCCTCATTTTATAGAGAACTGTTCCTCTTTTTACCTTAATGTTGAAACTTTATTATTCCTAAATAAATCAAATCGAAAAACAATGATTGATGTTGTCAAAGTAAGTAATTTTTAAATGCCTCGTACTTTCGAAAGTAATTATTTTTGAAATTGAGTTCTTTAATTTTAAATTTATTAAAAACATAGTTTAACTAGAACATACTTCTTACAAAAAAAAATAAGCCGTACTTCATATTTTCATCAACAATGGCAAAGAGCCAGGTTGAAATATTAGTAGGAGCAATTAAAATGATTGGCGCTTAACTTCAGCTGTAAAATATATTCTTGTAAAATATTCTAAAAATATTTTTTTAATTAATTAAAAATATAAATATTTAGCAAACAAATTGGTATTATTGGAAAGATTTTTTTTTTCAATTCTAAAATAATGTAAGATGACTTACGGTGAGCTAGTCGTCAAAGACAATTAGTATATTATGTAACTAGGGTTATAGCTTATACTATGCATGAAGTTCAAGAAGCTCGATAATGGATAAAGCACATTATTTCACGTAAAACACTAAGCACTGGCAGCAAAATTACAGTCGAAGCGTACACAAATAAAGCAATTTCAGAAATCAAAATCACACGCGCAAATAGAGTATTATCATTAAATACACCATACTACAATAAGTCTATGTAAAATAACTCCAAACCACATTCTGAGACTACAATAGTCCGGACTAGTCAGACACCTCCACTTTTGTAGTCTTCATGATAGGGTGTTGAATTTTACATAAGGATCTTCGGATCTCTGAATCTAATAGAAATATCGCCATATTTTTTAAATAATTTCTAGAGCTGGTTGTTTTTGTCGCCAAACGGGTGCTGAAGTTTGACGTCATTGACCGGATATTCATTAAGAAAATCTATAAATTTCTTTTATTAGCGATGATTTTATCAGTGAAATAAAGCAATATGACAGAATCGTAACAATATTAATTTTGTTATGTTCAATCTTTTTACAATTAATCTAATGTTTCTGATAGTAATAGACAATGCTTTTGCGGGGTTTTTTTCTTAGATGAAATGGATAATTTGATTGTTTTAATGATTATAGTCATGGCTTTTGAATTAGTTCTTTTGTGTCATTAATTTGATATCATGCTGCAATTGATCAAAAACAAGTAACAATCCATGCTAAAATTATTTATTGGTATGGTATTATGATTTGAATAATTGTTTTCGATAGATCTGATTGAATTGAATGCTAGTGATATGACAATGTTGATAGAGATCTGTTTTATAATAAACCTCACTAATGTGCGATCGAGATTCTTGGGAACATATTGGTAATTATAAACAAAACGGACAGTTGCCATAGGAACAAAACTATTTTTCGCTTTCAGAAATCATTTTAAAACAAAGCATTTTACCTTCAAAAACATTATTGGTGCGAAGATTGATTTGTCTGAAAATGAGGGATTGTTCGAATCCCGTCATTTCCATTATCATTCCTCGTTTCAAACAGAACACGGCGCTATTTGTTATCGCTGAACTTCTGCGTATTCCAAAATCGTGCCTTGGAATAAATTTTTTCACACCATTGTCATGAAAGACATCTATTTCTGATGATGCGTCTAAAACTATCGCTTCCATTCAAAATGGCGAGCAAAATCCACAGTCAAAAGCGAGAAACTGGATAATTAAAAACTTCCGCTTACGTGGAATCGTAAAACGGCCCATTTGAATGGCAACGCAGCGCAATATATTTAATTGATCGGTAGACGGCCAAACGGGCTTTTAAATAGCTGGAATCTGTATTATCTATCTACTATCAGTTAATGAGAAAAAA